>JBAFSZ010000017.1:27283313-27303124 GCA_036919955.1 Melanotaenia pygmaea
GCTAACAGAAATCACCTGGACAGAACTTTGACACGCTAACAGAAATCACCTGGACAGAACTTTGACACGCTAACAGAAATCACCTGGACAGAACTTTGACACGCTAACAGACATCACCTGGACAGAACTTTGACACGCTAACAGAAATCACCTGGACAGAACTTTGACACGCTAACAGAAATCACCTGGACAGAACTTTGACACGCTAACAGACATCACCTGGACAGAACTTTGACACGCTAACAGAAATCACCTGGACAGAACTTTGACACGCTAACAGAAATCACCTGGACAGAACTTTGACACGCTAACAGAAATCACCTGAACAGAAGACTGTTTAAAAGCTTGTAGGAAAATTGTGTAATTATATTATTTTTGATCGAACAGGATGGGAGTGTTTCTGTGACTTCCTGTTCAACCTGAGAACTGGGACTGCTGGTCCCATGTCTGGCTTTACTACAACCTTCTGTTTCCACCCACTGCTGCTGTTGCCTTTCTCGAACAGCTTTCTAAGTGAGGCGCCCTTCATCTCCACTCAGCCTTTTCACTAAATGTTGAGGTAATAAACACTGCTAAGAGGTTTTTCATCATTATAACATATAATATACTTAGTACACCTTTTTTTCCATGCACTAAACCTGAAGGCCTGGGTCTACCAGAACCCATTACAGGTGAAGAATGTTAAAGATCCTGCTTATTGTTCATTCCAGTTTGTTCCAGATTAAATCCTGGTGGTCTTCACACAACATGAACACCCACAGATTATTTCAGTTGTGGCTGTTTTAAAGTGCTTTATAAATAAAATTGGTATGGTTTTCTTCAAATTAAGGAAAAAAGAAAAATTATCACTACAATTTACAGCCTGTCAGACTCATTTTGGTATGCATGGAAAAACAAAAATGCAAAAAATGTCAGATCTTTGAATTACTGTAATGAACTTAGTCTCTGACACACAACTGGCTAATGTTTATTCTGTGATCGTGAATAAATCAAGTTGATTTCACATATTTAGTGAGAATAAGAACATGACTGTTTTTATTTAACTGACTGAAAATATCTGAACTGTGAAACTGAATGTGATGGTAGTTCAGTTTGTCCTCCAGCAAAGGTTAAATTTGGTTAAAAAGCACAAAAACTGCTACTTGACAGATAAGTACATTAACCAGAACAAACCTACTGAACTGAGTTGCCCAAAACATTTAAATTGGACCAACTGAAATAACTTAAACTGGATCACGTGTCTGTAAAAAAGTTGAATCGCTAATAATTAAGTCGGTTTGACCAGAGTACATTAAGCTGAAATAACACAACTGCACATTGTTAAAATAAAATTAATTAATTTTTTATGCTCATTCAAAGACTTGTTTTGCTTGAATGTTTAGATTTATTTCATGTCTGTTCTCTCAGTTATTTTCTGTTTTCCTTTTAATTAAAGTTACTGACCTGTGACACCAGGAGCTGTTTGTTTTGAATCTTTTCACCTAAAACCTAAAACATTTATCTAGAAGTAAAGGTTGGAACTGACTTGATCTTCTTCTGCCTGATTTCAGGTCAAAAAGACATCATAAACATTAGTTTTGGTTGTCTGTAGCACAGAGAGGCAGCTGACGCTTCTGTCTGGATGAGTGAGGAGAAACCCGCTGACCACCACATATCAAGGACTCAACAGGTTTTCATTTCTCATTGATGAGCAAACAAATAGAAAATGCTTTGAATTGTATCCATTACTCATTCACTCAGCATTCAAACCTGGCAATGGTAAGCTACATGTGTGGCCACAGCTGTCCTGAGACACGGTGAAATGTGGCAGCCAATCCACTCCAACTGCTTCACCACCTCTGTCCATCGTCACAAAGTGTCTGACTTTGAGCTGATTCAATCTAAATATAAAAATTTGCTTCTTTAGGAGTAACGATCTGTTCTTTAACCCCTAAAACTCCACTAGATCACCAGCAGCCTCGAGCACCATTGCTTATATAGTAAATCGTTTCTCAGGAGTGGTAGTGTGTAACTCTGTGGGGTAAATTGTATTCGATAGCTTGCCCTAGTGGTGTGAAACTCTGGTCTTTGAAGGCCACTGTCCTGCAGGTTTTAATTGTTTCACTGCTTCAAAACCAAATTCAAATCAAACGGCTTCAACAACTTGTAGTCAAGTTCTGAACAAAGACCCATTGATTTCAGGGAAACATCTAAAACCTGCAGGACTCATGAGCTCATTGGCTCATGGTTGAGACAAAAAACAAAACAAAAAACAAGCAGAGGCCAGAAAATATGGATGAGTGTATTAAAACGAACAGAAGATCTGCCAGTTTGATGTTTTATAAGCTGGAATAACTCAGAAATTTTGCTGTGGAAAAGTTTAGCTCCTTGTTTCAGACTTTCTAAATCTACCACAACGCTGCTTTGCCCTGAAAATATCCAGTATCATGAATACTTGAATACAAATGCTTGAAGACATAAAGCAGACATTCCTTAATAATAACATTAATCAAGGCAGCGGCAGAGGGACATCTGGAAAGTCAAACATCAGCAGTGAAATCAAACTGCAGCAGCTTCAGTTTCTCTATAACCTTAATGACAACTCTGTCTGTTCCAATCACCTCAGAGTTGCTCCACAGTCCATTTTTCAAACTTTATGACAGTTTTAATTGCTGCCACCTGCTGCCTGATTGACCCACTCAGCAGCCTCTTTACTCACATGTGTGGATGCAGACAAAGACGTCTATTAGCAGGAACTTCCCGCTGCTGAACTGAGCTCACTTAGGCAATAAATTAGTTCCAGCCTGTCGACACTCCCCTGGCACTTCATCCACACACAGCTGGGGGGGAGTACAGGGGCACCCAGTATGAGATGATCATGTTGTTGCCATTCCTACCAGCAGGAGCCACATCAGACACTAAAACTTCAGTCTTCTCCTCTAACGGTCATAAGTTCTTGGTAACCATGGTGAAAGAAAATAAATGTCACATGGAGTGTCTGAAGTCAGCCACCATCTGAAGCTAGGTGTGTTTTTGCTAAAATGCAGACTGCATCCTAAACATGAAGCAAAACTTCAGTTACCCTTCCAGCAGGTCCATGGTAGAAGAGACCACCTCGGCATACAGCAGGGTGTGGCCCAGTTGGCTGGCCTTCAGGTGTTTACGGTACGTCTCCATATTGAATTGGGCCCAGTCCTGGGACTCTTCGGAGTCTGTAACCAGGGCCAGGGAGCCCTCAGGTAGTGGAGGACCATCCTGGAGATCAGAACCAGACATGATCCTGAAGGAAGCCTTGGGGAATGTGAGGTTGGCATTCTGGTCTGCCTTAGACTGAGCCCACTTCAGGAAGCTCTTCTTGGCCTCCTGTATGGAACAAAGATTATTCATTTCTACAAATATGTTATACAGCTGAAAGCACTGAAAGTTGAACTGTAAGGCGATCAGCCGGACTGACAGAATCCACCTTACAGCTCTTAAAGAGGATCATTCCCAGTCATTTCTTTCTTAACCTTGGACATTTGGTAAATGAAAACTATGGTTGAAGTGTAACACCAAGTTTCTGAGCAGCTGTAGAAGAAACAGATGGAGACTTTCAGCTGTCCAGTGAACAAGTGTATCATTACAGAGATCTATTAGGTCTGTTAGTACCAGTCTGTATCTGAACACATGAAATCCTGTTTATTGATCTCAATTAATGATAAAGAGATTAAGCACAGTTCCTAGAGAAATATGGTAACAGTACAGATGTTTGAACACACCAGGAAGCAGCAATCCTAACATGTAACATACCAAAGTAACAGGGAGAAACTCAGCTAAAAGACCCTACCAAGCATTGACATCCAAACCAAACACAGTTCAAACCCAAAGCAATTATATGAGGATCTAAGAAGAACATGAGAACAGCAGCTTCAGAACTTCTGCTAATTTCTCCACCTCAAGCAAACCACACAAACAAGGTGTCGTATGAACGCAGAGACTCTGCTGGTTACAAAGATGCCCGTCTCATCACTGTGGGACAGAAAAGCTGGGAGCTAGCAGCCAGAATCATGTCTTACCTATGCTGTTTTGTGGTCAAAGGTTGAATTCCAGCTCTAAAATCTCTGCTAATGTCTTCTCCTATGACTCTACTTTTGTTTGAAATGAATCATGGAGGTCCTGCTGGTTTCCATGGAGATGAAGGAGGTTTTCTGGATCCTCATGGTGTTTCTAAGGTGAATGTGGGGGCGACCCCAGGAAGCTCCTGACTCTGACCATTGATGGAGGTGTCCATCATCATCATTTGCTGATGGCTTCCTGAGATATTTACCTGCGAAACTCCTCTAATAAACAACTGGAAAAGTACTCAGGTTCACTTTTTACTTTCTACTGTAGCACAGTTCCTCATCAGACATTAATTATTTACTCATTCCTAGTTTACTTTACTATCTTCTATCATTATTTTACTAATTCATACAACTACTTTACTAATTCTTAGGACTACTTTGATCATTTCTAGATTGAGTGAGCTGCTCTTTTCTGATTTTCACTGAAAGTAATGTGATAACCATTTACATTTTCTACTGTGTTTCAGGTGAATTTACTCTGACCCAGTAACCACATCTTGATTCTGACTTCTGTAGTAACCTCATATGTCTCAGCTTACTTTTGAGACCAGGACGATACTTCATTTATTTGGAGTATGCCAATTCAAACTAGAAGCAGAGAAAATAGCAATCTTCGAGAAGAGGTTAATGCTAGTGAATTTTAAATCCACCATCTTCATGACTGCACACACTGGCACATAAAACCACACCAACACACTCTTAAGTTGGTCCAACAGGACTGCAGCCCGCTCTTCTTGAGCAATTTTAGCATCTGTTCAGTAAATAACAACACAGTGTTAACTGAATTTTAACTCCTGAGCAGGGTCAAAAGTCATTTAGTAACTGATGCAAACAACAACAAATAATAAATCAGCTCCAAAGCTGCTGAAAGAACAGCTGCTGCAGGGAACTGGAGGTCTGACGCCCTCTAGTGGTGTTCAACCAGAACTGATAAAACAATAAACTGTGTGTGTGAAATAATGATAAAAATTCCTAAATTATTCACAAATTATCTGAGGCTTTTTTCTTTAACACTGATGTGTGTACAGAGGTGATTTTAGTTCTGTGGCTGAGCTGCAGCATTGAGTCTTCCAGGAAAACACTGTCCCACTTCAGATTTACTGACCAGAGCACAAACAGAGAGAAACTCAGACTCATCGTCGTCATGACGACTACATGTCTCCTCCACCTTCTCAAGTTTACATTAAATACAGAAGACGGGCTGCAGCCATTCATGCAGGACTGAAAAGTTACAACAGATGATCATCATTTTTCATACTTGAAGGAACAGAGCTTCAGACTAACTTTCTGCGCTGGTTGTACTGGTGTGACTTTTCTCCTCCTGGTTTATCAGCAGTATATTATCAGCCTGACGCTTCACCACAAACACATGCAGCTTCTTCATGTTTTCTAGAGCTGTGTAACGTTGGATTTCTTCATTTTTAGGACATCTGCAGTGTTTCTGTTAGTTTCTTATCCACTGCTGAACTTTTGGGAGAGACTTGATCTCCACCAGTTCAGGAGACGTCACACAGACGGGGAGCTGCAGAGGTCAAAATTCATTCAACTCTCATCCAGACTTTCTTCTATTTGGTTCAGGAAGTATAAAAAATACTGGTGGAGATAACAGATCACCCCCACAGAGGAGCAAATTCCACCATATTCCACGTTTTACAACTGAGGAGGGAACGAACACTTAGTACGCAGGCAGATATTTGGGGAGATACAGGTCTGACATCTGAGAAATGGCAAACGCACGTACGACCAAGAAAACAGAGTTAATTATACTTAACAAATTTCTGGTCACACTCTGGAGCCCGGAGATGTAAAACAAAGTGATGAAAGTCAAACTTGATGTGAGCTAACACACCAAACTCTGAAAAACTCAGTTGTGTACACAGAAAATATGTACAAAAACAGAAGCAAACATCAGATTTGGAAGCAGAGTGCATTCTCCCAGCCGACATCACAATCTGCTGATTTTTGTCCTGTTTTCATCCCATTTATTTGTAACACTGACGTTAGGAGTTATTCAGAGATTCTCTGTTCTATTAGCTTTGCTAAACTAAGAAAAGTCTCTGCTCCAGACGTTCACGGCTGATCAAAGCTGACCTCATGTTTACACGAGGCCTCAGACCTGCTGTCAGCCTGCTGCATATGCACTCATAGTTTTGCATTTATTAACTGACTCAAACTGCTTCCATATGTGTGCTGTGCATTAAATCTGCATAACGGATGATGTGGTGTTTGTATTTAAAGGGTGAGAGGACGGTCAGCAGGAAGAAAATGTAAATTCATTCTAAACCTGTGATTATTTAATTCTCACAATGATCCTGTTTTACAAACATAGACGGTCAAGCTGAGAGAGGTCTCACTGTGAAGCCCAATCACACAGAAACAAACCAATCAAAGCATCCTGATCAATTACACGAGACACTTCTGATAAGCTTTATATCTGAAGAACAGATGTTTTATTTTCTATGTGGGTTTTACCTGAGAGGTGGCGAGCAGGTGTACTGGGCTGGGAGATGGAGTCTGGTTTGGTTCACAGCTGAATCCCAGAGAGGTGAAGATCTCCGTCAGGATTTCATACCGCAGCGCATTGCTGACCTTCAGTTTATCAAAAACCTCCAAGTCCAGACCCTGGGAGCCTGGTGCAACGTCAAAATGGACCTGAAGATACAGAAATATACAAACAAATATTAGACGTCACAGATTTACGGACCTACAGACTCATTTAAAACAAAGAAACAAAAACAGGTTGAAAACTATTTTCATGATAAAAACACTGATACAACTTACAACGCGTGTTTGAGAGAACATGTGCTTAGCAAATTTATGCCCCCCCTCCCAACCTCTGTTACTTTAATCCCCCCCATAGACTAGTAGAGTAGCCCTAGCAAGTAGTAAAGTTGTGTTAGGAGTCAGTCAAGGATTCCTAGGAGTTAGTAAAGAAGTCCTAGGAATTGTGTGATCTGACTGAAGTAGAGAAAGTGGCAGAAGCTGTGGACAGTGCTGTTCTCCTGTTTTTCTTACATTCCCCTCAGATTTTTTGGGGTTTGAACTATGTTAAGTTTGGATGTCAATGCTTGGTAGAGTCTTGTAGCTGAGATTCTCCCCATCATTTCAATATGCAAACACCTTCTGTAGTGCATAGATTTCACAGTTTGAGGTCTCCTGATAGCTTTTTTTTTTCCTGAACAGCTCAGAGTGAATGTCCTTCAAGCTGACTGAACAAACCGATTTACTGTTCTGAAGTTTTTCCATCTCAGGATCTAAAAACTTTGTGAAGCTACTTCCTGGAAAAGGACCAGCTAATAATGACAAATATATCTGAACCCTGTCTAATGTGTTTTCCATGAAGTGGTATAATCATCTTACCTGACAGAGAACAGCCTCCCCACCATCCCTTCCGTGTGTCACCCTGATGATAACCATGTCCCTCTGATGAGCGACCTCCCCTTTCAGCTCCCCCCACAGTTCCACCTCTCCTCCTCCCTGGGGATCCCTGATGTAGACGTGTCCGCTTGCCAGCATGCTCAGCTCCAGCTCTGTGCTGTCTTCCCTGGTGAAACTCAGCCTTCGGACCTGCATGTGCTGCCTCTCTCTGGCTTCCAGATGGAGGCCTGCTGGACACAGACTGGAGCAAAGCCCCAGCACCCTACCACCCTGGTTTAGGTAGGTCAAAAAGCGGGTCTGGAGCTCGGGGCTCAGGGATTCTTCTTCTGCCAGGACCAGGAGCCTGGTGTTGTCCAGCCACGGATCACTTAGTGCCTGTTGTGGCTGGAGAGGATATATGATAATGTTTTCCACATTGATACACTCTAATAAAAGCTGGCGAATGGTCTGAAAACGTTCCTGGGAACCACCGGTGTAAACCAGGACGTTTGGTGGTTTACTCTTGGAGTCAGCACCACCACTCTGACCAAAACACCCTTTGGCATCAGACTCTGCTTCATTCAGATCCTCTTCAACACTGTCCACACCTACAGAGCTATCATCAGGGAGGTCAGGAATGTTCTCAGCTGAGGCGTACTTCACAGAGAGGATGGTGCTGTTCTCCAGTTCCAAACATTCATTACAACTGGAGAGATGGAGGTGGTGTCCATGGCCCTCCATGTGGTGATGATTCCCCAGTAAATGCTCCTCTACGTTACCAACAGATCCCAGATCCTGGGTACAGGGCAGAGGCTCTGACCCTCGTCGCTCCTCCACTCTCTTTACCTCAGGAATGATAAGAAGACTGCCTTTACGGCATTGGAGATGCTGCTGGTCAGCTGACAGGTCAGGTAAGAGCCTGGAGATGACTTCTCCAGCCTGTTTGCTGCAGAGAGATGTTGTCTTTACAGTCTCTGAGCTCTGCAGACTCTGCTTCTCCAGCAACTGACTCAGTGTGCGATCCTGAAGGAGAACAGCTGGACAAAAATACAGAGAGTCAATCGTACAATGTAGATAAAAACGGTTCAAACCTCTGCTAACTAAAACTGGCTAATAAAACATCACAGTCATGTGGTGTAGGATACGCCACCTTCTGTCAGTTCTCAGGCTTACATATCATGACGTAAATAGATCTGGCCTAACCGCGACTTCAGATCAACAACCTGACAGATCACAACCTTTTATTATTCACATGTACAAAATGTCAGAATCAGTTAAAAACTGGTTTCTCTCCATGATTCAGCAGCTTGTGGAAGCTCCTTCAGTTGCAGGATGTTGCAGTAATGCCTCTCTGGTTTTCTGGATGATGCTATCACACATGGTTGTGGAGGAATGTTGCTCCGTTCTTCTTTCCATCGTTGCTTCAGTTCATGGAGGTTGCAGCATTGGTTTCCACAGGTCTCTGAAGGTCCCACCACAGCATTTCTGTCAGTTTGAGATCTGGATTTGAACTTGGTCATATCAAGACATTGATTATTATCTTTTATAGTTGAAGATCTGCTGCAGCTGTATGGTAGCTATGGCTGCCCTACAGATATTTGAAATCCTTTGGTATCCAGAGGAATTCACAGTCCACTCAATGACTGCAGTGTCCAGATCATCATCATTCCTCCACCTCTGTGTTGACAAAGGACGTTGTTCCAGAAGTCTTGTGGTTTCTTCAGATGCAGCTTTGCCAACCTAAGTCGTGCTGCCATGTACTTTTAAGAGAGAAAAGGCTTTCTACAGCAACCCTTCCAGATTAGCCATACTTACTCTCTCTTTGTCTAACTGTCATGGACTTTAATGTTTAACATGCTAACTGAGGGCTGGAGAGTCTGAGATGAAGTTTTGGGTTTTTCCCCACAGTCTGATCTTGGGCTGAAATTGCTGGGTCGTCCACACCTGAAGGATTATCAGCTGTTTGTGAATAATCTTTCTTTCTGTAGAGTGATGGACTCCAGACAGTTTGGAAATGACCTGACAACAATGGTTGCTTCTCTAGGATCATTGCTGGTGTCTTTCCTCCTGGAACTGTGTTAACACACATCTGAATGATGCAGAGAGGAGCTCTTAATTATTGATCAGCAGCTTCTTACTGCAACTGACCTCTAAATTCCTGTGGGAGCAGTGAGGATGGACACAGTTTTTCAAACACAGATTGGCTGAGTTTCTGTGTAGATACTAACCTGCTCACCTTATTAATATAAATAAAGAGGATGGAAAGACAGTACTTGGAACTGACTTGCATTATAACAAAATATAAACCAAGTTACACCAACTTAAACTTTAACCTTTCTCTCAATTCCATTGTTTTCATTTTGCACGTTTTATTAAAAGAAAACTTCAACATATACTAATAAAATCTAAACTAGTACACCTAATGTATTACTCCAATTGTCCTGATGGCTTTATTCAAACATCTCCAACAGAGTGAAAGAATGCCAAAGGATTCAGAGTTTATTTAATTATAACAAGAACTTCCTGAGGAGAAAAATGCTCATCCTACAGCTGCAAACAGTACAGGTTAGACTTTAGCTGGCAAAAGGACAAGGAACAAGTTAGTTTGCAGTGCAAAGTGGTGTTAATTTTCTCGGTGTTAAAGCTCTCTTGATGCTTTATTTTCTCATGAAGACTGTAATGTAGCAAGTGAACTTTAAAGACAACTTAAGCTCTGACAAGCACAGAAACTGGGTGTTATGAGGAGGTAGAAGTCAGATGGAGGGTAAAAGGAGATGTATGAATTTCAGTGGAAGGCAACATACGGACTATCTTTGAAGGCACGAGTCCATCGTCCAGCTGAAGGCGGTCTTCAATAAAAGCCACCCCAAGACGACTGAAGTTATCTACGCTGGCCAGCGCCACCGCTCTGAAGGGCTGACCAGGACTGCAGGCCAGAGGGAGACAGTAGTCAGACCACTTCAGGACCTGCACACAACAAATACCACAGGTTAGCTTCTACTGATTCAGTTACTCCACAAACCCAGAAACGAGCTGGACCTCTGACCTGACTGGACTAGAACAGTCAGTAAAACCACAAACTGTTCCCTAGACACAGGACACAGGACACAGACTTCAGGTCTGTCAAATTTAAGAAACGAAATGCAATCAGACGATCACATAAACAACAAAAACATGGACAGAGACCACCTCAGGGTTCAAACAGACAAAGACCATCTCAGGGTTCTCAGGGACAAAGAACGTCTCAGGGTTCTCAGGGACAAAGAACGTTTTAGGGTTCTCAGGGACAAAGACCGTTTTAGGGTTCTCAGGGACAAAGACCGTTTTAGGGTTCTCAGGGACAAAGAACGTCTCAGGTTCTCAGGGACAAAGAACGTCTCAGGTTCTCAGGGACAAAGAACGTCTCAGGGAAAGGACTGAATTCTGGTTTAATTACATTGTACAGTCCTGACATTATTTGGATTGGGGATGTATATTTTAATGTACATGCTGGTTCAATGAAGAGTTCAGAAGTTTCAGCTCCGATCAGTTGGAAGATAAATAAGTTCGTACAACCTTCAAAGATAACACAACAAAGAAAAAGGAGCTACCACTCACCACACCTTCTCTCCATTCATTCATGGCTGTATGTTCTAACATAGCCGACAATCAGTTTTACTTCAGCTGTGTCCTGCTGGGTTTACTGTTTCACAATGACTTCTGTCTGCAGTAACAAAGCTTTAAACCACACACATGACAACCCTAACCATACATGACACGTTTACTATGTCATCAACTTGATGGTCACACCATCCAGTTAAACCCTGACTGAACGTTATTGACAAAGTTCATATTAACAAAACTGAACAGCAATCACATAAATTAATCTAACAGTCCAACAAGTGTTTTCTAAGACAGGATACAGGATGCCCAAACAACAAGTCATTCCTGCCAACATGGGTAGTCTTCACTGCTGCAATTAACACTTAAAACTCCACTAGATCTCCGGCACATCTAAGTGTTCTCCCTCATATCACCACCAGTTTCTCTGTAATGGTAATGTGTCACTCTGTAAAGTCAATTACGATGGACTGCTTACCCTTTAGGTCAGGGGTCTGCAACCGTTACTATCCATCTTCTACTATCTTTTGTTTTTGATAAATATCTACCATACGAAATTTGGTGTCATTTTTTTAATAACCACGTTTTAATTTTTTTTCTTAGGTTTCAATATAAAGAAAAACATCAAACTTTTGCAAAAAGAGGATAGACAGACTTTCTTCTATGGCATGTGGAAAATTATGTAAAAAAAAAGGAACATATATATATATATATATATATATATATATATATATATATATCTATATATATATATATTTATTTTTTTTTACACTGGTACTTTTAAGTGTCATTATGTTGTGGGAAAATTAAAGCAATTATTCCATAGAAAAAAAATAACTGAAAATTGCTGAAAACCTGAATTTGTTATTATATCTATATTTAAAAACATTAGCTAGTTCTTTAGTATTTTAGCCATGCATTAAGAGCCATTATGGAAAGTACAGGGAGCTACTTGTGGCTCTGGAGCCGCAGGCTGCAGACCCCTGCCTAGATCAGCTACGGCAATTAGACATTAATACCCCATCCAGAAGGTAAACAATCCATCCACAAATTGTAGTGTTTATTCAAGACTATATGGTAAATCCACAATGAGTAATTAATGAAACACCTTCAACACATTTTCATAATAAAAAAAACATCATTTTTACTACTATGTTGCTAAGAGACCTCTGTTTGGACCTGGAAATGATGGTGAAGCCACGCAAACGTTCAACCAATCAGAGAGCAAAATAGACAGTTATGTCCAGGGAGGAGCAGCCAAATATCAACAAGTAAGCAGAAAGTTTGTCAGAAAAGAACAAAAATAATGTTCCTCTATGGATGGATGAAAGCCAAGATGCACGGTGGTGCCATAAACCAGCTGAGCTGAAGTTGGTTTTGTGAGGATAGTAGGTAAATAGTAGCATAAATAACTGCAAATGAGGAAAAAGTGTAAACATGTTTGTGTTTTTTTTTCACTACCAATTTCTTTTATCCTGAAGCCAAGACCTGAGAGAGATAAGTAAAGGTTTGGTCACTTGATCTGTGTGTTATTTCTACAACTGTTAGGAATACATTCTGTTTTCTTGTTTTGGTTTGGCTTTTTGGTGCTACATCTATTGATACATTAATATTACATCATTCTAGTCTCATACGCTGAAAACTGAGGCTGTTCTGAAAAAATATTGTCTGGATGTTGACAGGGAGTAAAAGGGGTAAGCTTCTACATGCAGTTTCACATCATTTAAAAAAATAATATAAAAAAAGGTAGACCAAAAACAGCAGAAATGTTTTGATGGTTAATGAGCTGCACCTCCTAAATTTATCCTCCAGTTTGACTGTAAATAAGCTCAAACCAAAGCTGTACGTCTACTCAGAAACGTTGTGTGAAAGCTGTGTGAAAAAGACTCGTTAGAGTGAGTTAGAGTTAGTTAGTGACTTGTCTCAGAACACAAATCATTATTAAGAAACATGCAGTGTTTGGTGCCTACTTTCTTATTCGGTGTTGGAGAAGGACTTCTCACTCTGTGTCCTGTAGCTTCTATGATGAATGAAATATTCTCTATTTGTGGACCACAAACCAGAGAGGATCCCAGAAGAAGAGTCCATTTGCTAATGTCATCACACACCTGGGGACATGACAGAAAAGGACAATTTAAGATTGATGCACAGGTTAGACATGACTGACTGGTTAAAGGCAGACAACTATCAGGCCAGTAAAACATAGAACAAAGAGTCAGTAAATCACAGCTTGAAGGGTTATTTATTAGTTACAACAAAAAGTCCATCAAACACTGGTTTACTGACTTTTTGTTCTAAGTTTTATTAAGGTGGTTAGAGTAGGCAGTGTGGTTATGTTTACAGCTGAGGTCAGAGGGGGTGGTGAAGGTCTGTTGTACTACTTTACATGAAAAGAGACTTCCTACTATTTAATATTTATTACAATGCAGTGTTTCTCATAACCAACTAGAATCATCATTTTTACAATGTCAACAAAACCTGAGAGCTGAATCGTTATAAAAGAAAACTTTATTTTACTTGGTCACATTACTTTTTACAGGTCTACCAGCAGAGGTGTAGCACTAAATTCTTGACCCTACACTACATTACCAAAAGTATGGGCCCACCTGCTGACTCTGGTATGAACGTAATAGACATCCTGGTCTTAATCAAATGAGTTTAATATGATGTTGGGCCAGCTTTTGCAGCTGTAACAGCTTCAACGCTTCTGGGAAAGTTTTCCACAAAGTGTATCGAGTTGAGGTCAGGGCTCTGTGCAGGCCAATCAGGTTCATCCTAACCAAACTCACTCATTCATGCCTTTATGGACCTTGCTTTGTCATGCTGGAACAGGAAAGGGCCATTCCTAAACTGTTCCCACAAAGTTAGGAGCATGGAATTGTCCAAAATCTCTTGTTATGTTGAAGCATTCAGAGTTCCTTTCATTGGAACTAAGGGGCAAAGCCCAGCTCCTGAAAACAACCCCAAACCATAATCCTCCCTCCACCAAACTCCAACTGCCATACCCAGACTCTTCCATCAGATCGCCAGATGGTGAAGACAAGACAGACAAGTCTATGGTATGCTATTCTAGCAACATATGTCACTGTCAACACCGGCAGCTTCTTCTCCTCCAACCTGAGCTGAAAACACATGAGATGCTGTAGCATGTTTGTAGTATTACTTTATTTTATTTTTCTTTGAACAACCTATATATGGAATAAATCTTGTCCAGGTCTTGTCCCATCTCACTGTCCATGAAAACCAAAATGTTTCCAAATGCTAGCCTTAAAACTGGATGAGAAAATCTCATGCTCTGTAACAGCAGCTGAAAGACCAGCTGCCGCCGTCTTGGTGTTTACTGGTTGCTGTCCAGACACTTTGGGGGCGGGATGAGCGACTTTAATGTTTCTACCACACTTTGCGGCTGCGTTCCTGTCATGTCATTGATTTTGAACATGATGAATTGATTAAATAGTGAATCGGCCCACCCATATTTCTAATTTATGTTCCCCACTTAGTACTACACCTGTTGAGGAAAATAAAAACCTGGTAACTGACAGCTTCATTGTCAGGAACATGTCTTCAGACAGCAGGAATCATAGTGAACTGTATTACAGAGTCCAGAACCAGCGATGAGGAAGCCTATGTAAAACTGCTGGCTGAGGATCACCATAAGCAGAGCAATTAGTGGTAATGGTACCTCATTATGTCACCAACGCCACATTGTTATGTAACTTCATGTTTTCCTTTAACGCTCAACTATGGTAACTTCATGAGTTTCTTCCCTAATAAAATAGTTTCTATCACATATTAAAACCACAACACCCTTACCACGACTGTTGATGTCTCACCATAAACAGCTTCATCAAGGCCTATTTATGCTCGACACAGAAGACAGATACACAGACGGTCGGACAGTTTAGTCCGTCTTCCGCGTCGGTTACACGCGTAATTTGGCCTGCTTTCAGGGAGCTTAGCTATCCTTCATTTTATGCAGAAGACAGAGCAATGCCGCCAGAAATCACAAGGGCAGTGCTGAGCAGAATAGCTGACATGCTACCAGGGAACAAAACAAACCAGAGAAGAAGAACGAAGACGAGCACAACTGTAGAAACTGCGTGAGTGTTTGAAGAAAGACTGTATGCAAATGTTTAGGGTGTGTTGTGCGCTTGGATACAACTTTAGTGATGCAGCACTGCTGCTAAACGGTGTCTGAAACTGATGTCGGCTCGCAGGAGTGAACTCTGAACTTAGCACTGTCCTTTAACATCTGCAAGAAACTGCTGCTGATGTTCTACCAGACTGTGGTGGCCAGTGTCCTTTTCTATGCTGTGGTGTGTTGGGGAGGCAGCATAAAGAAAAGGGACGCAGCACGGCTGGACAGAGTGATCTGAAGGGCAGGATCTGTGGTGGGCACAGAGCTGGACTCTTTGGTCTCATTGGCAGATAAGACGACCTTGGACAAGATCCTGACCATCCTGGACTCCTCCTCTCAGCCCCTGCACAGAACTCTGAGCAGGCAGAGGTGTGTGTTCAGCCCCAGACTACTGTCCCTGACCTGCTCCACCAACAGACTTAGAAACTCTTTCGTACCCCGAGCCATTCGGCTGTACAACATCTCGCTGAGGGCGCAGGGGTCACAACCACAACCATAGTCTGAATAGTTTTTATGGACATGTGCCTTTTTCTCATTTGTAAGCACACTTGTTTTTCTCATTCTGTAAACACTGTTTCAGCAGTTTTTGCACATCCTGCACTTTTTCACTCATGCACCTTGTTTGATTATTACTGTCAATATACGTACATACTTGATCACCTGCACAGTATATATGTACATAGACCATAATAATGACTCTTGTTCGGTCCAACCCGGTGTGTGTTTTTGCGTCACAGCACATCTAGCTGAGTAGGCATTACAATGAGTGTACAATAGTTTTTACCATTTTGTCTCCTTTATCTACCGACCGTTGCCTTTATTTAATTTTAAATTAGTCTAGTTATGCTTAAGTACTAACCCCTAATGTCAAGTACTAACCTTTAATGTATGTATATGCTACTGGATGCTTGACTTTCCCTCGGGATCAATAAAGTCTCTATCTATCTGTCTATCTATCTATCTGTCTATCTGTCCGTCTGTCCACTAGTGGAAGAACTGACTTAAGAACCACAGCAATGCAAAACACAGATGAAAGATACGGACGGCGACGTGTGACAACATTTGAAAGAGACGTCGCTATTTAAGTGCGCAAGGGAGCATAAATGAGTCTTTAGACGTGTCTGTAAACCCAATTTCACCTTTAAAGCCATCCACAGAGCCCAATTTCAGCTTTATAATCTTCCATAGAACTAGACTTAATCTTTAGGGTGGTCTGAAGAACCAGATTTTATCTTTAGAGGTGTAGAACTGAATTTCAGCCTCAGAGCCATCTGTAGGACCCAATTTTAGCTTAAGAGGTGTCAACAGAATCCAATTTCAGCGTTAGAGGTGTCCATTAACCCAATTATAGCATTAGAGGTGTCCATTAACCCGATTATAGCGTTAAAGGTGTCCATAGGACACGATTTTAGCTTGAGAGGCATCTGTAGAACCAGACTTATTTTTGGACTGTTTCTGTCCTTTAAGAGGTTTCCTCTACCTGAATATGCCTAAAGATCCTGTCCATAAAAACTGAATCATGGAAGAGGAGTCCAACACACCATAAACAGGTCACTTGATGTGATTCAATTTTTCAGTCTGGACCTTTTAAGACAATGAAAACAATATAAAGTTAGTTTCATGCTGAACAAACTGTGCTTCAAACTGTCAATTACCAGAGGAAAGTAGGTGCTGCTTCTACTGATGTCGCACAAGAATATTCTATAAGATGCTGGTTTTTAGTAGAGATTTTCTTTAACAAGAATACTGTCTGTACAAGGCCTTGCACTCCGCCTACTGTTGTTGAATATACATTCAGAGGGGTCTCATCAACATGAACTTGAGGATAAAGGCATTTTTAGGATCTGGACAAGCAGGTTAAGTTGTGCACAGAGATGCTAGCTGTGGACATGATCAGCTGAGCTGTACTGCAGATATTCAGGATTCAAGGTACAGGTAAGGACAGGTGAATACAAGATGTTTCCAGAACCGCAACGTCATGTACAAGCTCAGCTTAGAAAATGAGAAAGATGTGTATTAAAAACCATGTTTTTTTTTTTAAATCACAATAAAAGTACAACAAGCAAGCACAATGACTCTAAGCCAGGAATACCTGCTGGGGAATGAATGGATTCTTATTGTCATTATCATCCTGTCAATTCTGTCAAGGAAGGAAAAAGCTGCTCCTGATCATCATCACTGGTCAGAGACAGAACAGTTCTCAGCAAACGCTCTAAGAGAATCAGAGAAGGAGCTGCAGCCCTCCTCCCTCCATCAGATTAAATAACAGACTAGCAAATGGGAGCAAATGACAAGATGATTACCCACCTTCACACAGCCAGCCAATCTCATGTCTGGGGCACATAATAACTGTGAAAAGATGTGAGTGAAAAAAAGACAGTTCCCACACAAAGACTCCCAGGTATCGAGACAGGCATCCTTATGAATCCTGACTATCGGAAAAGTGTCAAAGCAGACAAATCCAGGGGCTGACGATAATGATCGATATCTACTATTTGACTAACCCAGAAAGTTATGTAGAAGTAAATAAACAAAGGTAGTTATGCTTCACATGCTGCAGAAATAGCAAGCAATTCAGGTTGTATCGTCTGTTGAAACCATTCTTTATAAAGATGATCCCGTTTAATCTACAAGTTTAAATGGTTCTTATTTTTATACACGCACGCACGCACACACACACACACACTATATATAATGCTGTCTTTAGGTGTTGACATAACCCCCTTCCTTTATTTTTAATTCCAATCTTCATGTGTTTTCTTCATTCTTTATTTATAACAAAGTGTAAACAAACCGAGCTGTGACGTATTACGCGTGTTCTTGCAGAATGTCTGAACAGCGTCCTCGCGCAGTTTTGGGGGTGTGTACCTCCGAGTTAACGCCATAGTACCATGTAGATTAGTTCAGATTTGGGTTACCTGGTGCCGACCAACGTTCTGGGTTCGTTTTCTGGCACATCTGAACGACCCGAACGTTTGATTGTTATTTATGTAAATGTCGCAGTTTGGTTTTATGTGATTTAATGTGTTAAAACATCTCTCTGACAGCAGAATCGGAACCGGTTCTTACATACAAACTATCCAGAACCGACTCACCACGTCGTACAAATGATACGTTATGTAAATGGACTCGAACTGAGCCCTGGTCACCAACCTGAGGCTCCGTCACGAAGACGGTCCGGTCCCCGATCTGGAGGAAGACGCTGTCGCTGGAAAGCTGCGGGCTGGTGTGGCAGGGAGCGACTGAGCGGACTCCAGTGGATGGTATTGGTCCTGGTCCTGGTCCTGAAGCCGAGCTGGAGCAAAAGCTGAAGCAGAACCTGCTTCTACTGCTGTTTAGTCTGGACAAACTGTTGCGGATCAACAGTGAATAACATTTGTTAAATCTGACCCACATGTAGACGTAACACAGCGTTATTAACATTTTATCCTACACACGCGCACACTGATGTTCTGGGTGTTTTCGCGACATATTAGTTTACTTCAGAGTACCAGTCACCGTCCATTTAACTGTCAACCAAGGTCTTCTCCATGTTCTTCTTCTGAGTTTTTTTTTTTTTTTTTTTTTTTTTTCACTTCCGCTTTTTTCTTCTTCTTCGCCATTTTACGTCAGCTTGTATCCATAGAGATGCATTACTTCCACCTAGTTTACGGACTAACAACCGGCCGCGCTGTCAGGACGGAATTAGAAGTATCTCACGTTATTTTTTAACAACGAACTTCATTGAAAAGCAAAACAAAATTATAGGCTATTTCAAAATAAACAAAAGCTCAGATTGAACGGATTAATTAAATGCTATTTTGGAATTTGTACGAAGCAATTGCAAATATAAAAAAAAAAACATTTTAAAAGAAAAATTTATAAATACTTGAAAAGAATTTAAATTAAAATATATTTTTCCAGCAATGCAAACAATTTACCAGCTCACTCATTCTCACAAATGCTACAAAATAAGACAAGAAAAAAAGAATATTGCAAGACTGCCAGACCAAAAACCACGAATCATGACACTTGTGTGGTAATTTATAGCTGTTTTATTTTTCTGTTTGATTTGCATTTTAATCATTGTTCATCATTTGTGTTGCTTTAATGCTTTCCCCCCGTTTATTTACATTATTTGTACAACACTTTGATTATGTTATTTTAAAAGTGCTTTAGAAATAAATGGTATGGTATGGTAAAATTTCCAGCTTACAACATGTCAGACTTCCACCACAGCACACACTTCTGATCCTGGATATCATGACCAAAACAAAGAAACCAATGTACTATTTATAAAGTATTGCAGATAAACAAATATTGGGATCTGAAAACAACTTTATGGTCTAGTTTACATCTAGTCTGCTCAAAGAAAAGAAGAATGACCTGGATAATAATGTTGAACAGCAGATGGCAGCAGTGCATCACATCCAGCCTGCTCAACAAGACAAAAGAAGAAAGGAATTTCCATTGGAGCAGACACTTTTTCCTGTGACTAGATCTAGATGAGGTAGCAAGTGGCAATGACAATATGAACTTTGAAGACAAAATGTTTATATATATATATATACCATTTTTGTATTCTGTGTGTGTGTGTGTGTGTGTGATATTCCATTCATGAATGTCTGCATGCCAGTGTCCCAGATCTTAATCAG
>JBAFSZ010000017.1:27339643-27358838 GCA_036919955.1 Melanotaenia pygmaea
CACCAGACAACCAACTGCCAGACCTGTACAGAAATACAACAGAGAATTTCCTACAGCTTTTACAAGAAAGCAAAGCTGACAATCACCAGGACCTGCTAAAAGGCACAAAGTAATAAACAAATAACCAAAACAACAAAAAAATAAACTGTGTATAAACTGTGATTGTGTAAATGCGACCACGTCTCTAGGGAGGCTAGAGACAGACTAGGGCGGCCCAGAGACCCGGGCAATCAGCAGCAATCCCGGAGCCCAAACCCTTGCCACCCCACCACGAAGGCGACCCTGGACCAACCCAGAAGCCCCAGCCAGAGCCCATTGCGGTCATCGTGGGCACAGACAAGCTAATATCGACAGCCGCTGACCCTGCCGGGCACCAAGAGCCTGGGGGCTTAACCACCATACCCTGTGGGAGACCCCCTCCGTCCCAAATCCAAGAGTTCTGGTCTTCCATATAATGCAGAGAAACAGATCAGGACGGCAGACATTTCAGAAAGAACCTCCACATCTTATAAAAGTGCATCCAGACACAGCAGACCAATAGAGCTGCTTCAATTGATGTATATTACTTGAGGCAGATGATGTGGAAAAGATAGTTGGGAGACAAAAAGGTCTATACTATATGAGGTCTCCTAAAGCCAACCATGGAAATCCCACTGACCATCTGTATCAGCTCTTCTTATAGACAAAGACATCCCTAAGTTATATCTGGACCCATACAAGAGGCCTATAATCCCGTCCATGTATGGAGCCTAAAATTCATAGAATCTTAACAGAAAATAGACTAGCACAGCTAAAGTTGGTTCCAACAGCCCAATTTAGCCATAACCTATGCAATGCTGAGGATCAGACACTAAACCGTCTATAAATGTGACTGAACTGAGACATGAAAACCCAGAGAAAGGAGAAGTTCAAGAAAAAAGGTAGAGCTCTTTGGATTCCCACATACAGACCTCTCTGTGTTTTAAATGAAAGACAGATGTATGCAGAGGGCCTTCGTTCAGCCTCCTCCTCTTTCCTCTTCTCTTAGTTACTCTGGTTGTGGCTATAAGGCACATTTATGCTCGACGCAGACCTCTCTCTTCTCCCCCTCCTTTCCTCTTTCTCCTTCTTTTCCTTTGCTCTTTGGTAAAGCAGGAAATACTCCAAGTTCCTGGCCCTGAGAGAACCATATTTCTCTTAACCAGGAACAGATGGAGAGAGGAGTGAGCGAGGTGTGTTATAATGAAATCCTAACAGCTGTAAAAATGTTGCTGAAACTGCGATAGATCACTACGTTGCAGAGGTTTTACTTTACTCAATCGTTTCCTGTATGAGATTCTCTTATCAGTGCTTAACGTCAATCATGTGGCCAGTTAATTTAACCCACAGAAACTGGGAGTGCTGGTAAATCGAATCTACTGATAAGTTGAACTATTGCAACACTATTAATAATGAAAATTATATTGTAGCATGAACAGATGTAGACTATGAGCATAGAAGTCATGTAATGTTTTATAAAGTGCTTTTAAAGAATCATTAATTACAGGAAAAACACGACTTGTATGAACTGAGTTATTTAGGGAGAATAAAATGAAAACTTATGCCAATTCTCTGCTTTGTTTAAAGTCATGAGTTCATTGGATTGGATTGGACACATCTGTATTAACTTTCTGAAAAAAAAAATCACATTTTTGAAAAAATTTTTATGTTTTCAAGCCATAAGAAGATCAAAAGCAGTTTTTTGACTCAGGCTTTAATGATGATTATCCAACTTGCTTTGAATCTCAGTAATATGTAGAATGTTAGAGACACGCTGCTTGGATCTATGTGGGTTTTTCATGCTTTTTTTATCTGCTTCATCTGCTGACCCGAACCACCTGACCCGGATCAGATCATGTTTCCTGATAGATGAGCTACATCTATGATCATACTCAGTTATATCACACATCTGTGTCGATGAGGAATGAAATAGAAACTGTCTGAAATTTGGTATTAATGGGGTAAAGCTTAAATATCAGCAGAGAGCAGAAAAATTTTTATCCAGATTCTCTGTACTAGGGAGTTAAGTGTTTTTTCTTTTCTTCAAAGGAAATGTTGCTGGTTCAGTCTCCAAATCTCCCAGTTCACATCAGTGTCCTCAGACTGCTCTCGGGTCTCTAGATGAAGGCATCTGCTAAATGTCAGTGTTAACTGTTATATTACTGTGAATTCATCTCCTGACAGTACATTCACTTTGTGTACAGATTTATGTTGTTTTCACTTTAACTCAAATTCAGAGGGACAAACTTAGAGATGCTAAGTTGGCCTAAAACATTGAAGTGTTGGAAAATGATTGTGCAGTTTAGTCAGTCTGATTTGTCACATTCATACTAAACATATATGGATCTAAAGAAAAAAAGAAAAAAAGAAAAAAGAACGTAAATAAATAAAATCAAATGCATCAACGACTGACATGTTGTATTCATGAAGGACAGTCAGCAAGGCTGTTACCACAATTCCAAGTCTGTATAAAATATAAATAAAACCAATTAAATTGATTTCCAGATTTCATCAGCCCATATTTTATTCCCAAGAGAACATAAATAACATCAGATATTGAAACTGAGACATTTTACCATGTCATGGAAATGTGAGCTCATCTGGAATCTGATGGCAGCATCAAAAAGCTGTAAAAGTGAAAATCAAAAACAGCTGGAGGAGTGTTTGACAACTCACTAGGTTAACTGGCAACAGGTTAGTAACATGACTGGGAGCATTTCTGAGAGGCAGAGTCTCTCAGATGTAAAGTTGGACAGAGGTTCACCAATCTGATATGAACTGGGTAAAAAAATGTTCCTCTGTGTAAAATTGTGAAGACTTTGAATATTCCACCATCTACAGTGTATATCATCAAAAGATTCAAAGAATCAGGAGGAATCTCTGTGTGCATGGGACAAGACTGGATACTGGTGATCTACTGCATTAAAACCAGACATAATTCTTCACCTGAAACCACTGCATGGACTCAGAAAGACTTCCAGAAATCCCGTCTGTAAACACAGTTCACCCTGATATCCACAAATGCACATTAAAGCTCCATCATGCAAAGAAGAAGCCAGATGTGAACAAGATCCAGAATCCTCACTGTCTTCTCCGGACCGAAGCTCATTTAAAACGGTCTGAGACAAAGTGGAAAACTGTTCTGTGGTCAGATGGATAAAATGTGAAATTGTTTCTGGAAAGCATGGACGGCGTGTCCTGCAGACTAAAGAGGAGACGGAGCATCCAGCTTGTTATCGGTGGGCAGGCGGAAAGCTGCATCTCTGATGGGATGGGGCTGCATTAGTGCCTATGGTGTGGGCAGTTTCCAAATCTGAGAAGCTCCATCAGTGCTGAAAAGTACATGGAGGTTTTAAAGCAACATCTGCTCCCATCCAGACAACGTCTCTTTCAGGGAAGACCTTGCAGATTTCAGCAAGATAATGCTGAACCACATCCTGCATCCATCACAGCAGCATTCAGGCTGCTGAACTGGCCTGTCTGCAATCCAGACCTTTCAGCAATACAAAACATCTGGAGTAACAAGGAAGCAGAAATCCAGCAACCAAAAGTCCAGGACTGTTGAGCAGCTAGAATCCTGCATCAGACCATGATGGGATAAAATTACTCTCCAAAAGAAGACAAGATGCTACACAATGCTAAACATCACCCTGGAACTACTTTTTACAGACGTGTTGCTGCCATCAGATTCAAAATGAGCTCATATTTTCCATGAAATAGTAAAATTTCTTAGGCTCACCATCTGATATGTTGTTTATGTTCTATTTGGAATAAAATAAGGGTTGATGAGATTTGGTAATCACTGAATTCTTTTTTTATTTACGTTTTGCACACAGACCCAGCTTTGTTGGAACTGGGATTGTATAAATCTAGATACCTAAGCTGACATGGTGACGTTCACTTCTTTTCTTGTGTGCTAAGGCTACAATGCGCTTACATATATGCATCAAACTTTCTAAATAGTGTCAATCTTTATGTTCCCAGTTTAGGCAGCATGTTATTTTACACAGTGGTCATTAGCTTCAGAGAACCGGTGCGGAAGCGCAAGATCTTCTTCTTAAGAGCATGTGAGGCCTTGATCTTGACGAATGCTTTGGGCTGAAGAGGCGCATCAGATGAAGCAGGAGGTGACGGGACAGAAAGTTGGGGAGGTAACTGCTGAGGCCAAACTAATGCCCCACTTTCATCCGAGTCACTTGATAAAGAAGTGGAATCTGGAGAATCAGCTTCACTCATGGTGGAGTCAGACTCTGGACCCTGACCTGGATAGGTGTAGTCCATGTTGGGTTGACCCAGCTGGTGTCTCTCTACTGTACTCTCTTTGTGCCTGTGATGGCGGAGGTGTGGATGGTAGCCTGAGGCTGCATTTGTTTGGTGAGGTTTCCGTGTGCGCCTTGAAAAATGCTCCCTTTGGTTTGAAGTGATGGCGTTTTGGACAGATGCTTGCCTTGCTGGCTGATCAGCGCTGTCCTGGCTGAGATCTAGGGTGGACTGCCATCGTCTGGAGCTGCTGCTTCCTGGTTGCTGTTTCTTGCTCTTGGACTGCGTGTTGTGATCCCCCTTGCCAAAGCTTCCACTTCCACCAGCATCTCTCTCTACGGTGTTGTACCGGCGCTCTGGAAGCCTCTGCAGGCTGCTCTGCGACTGAGACCTGGACGCCTTCTTACCAGCCTTTCTGCTGAAACCACTTCTGTCTTCATTTAGCCGACACTTCTTTTGGCCTCCACTGGATCTGAAGTGTTGGACCTGGTCCTGATGGTGGTCTCTTTCTGGAGAGTATCTGCTTTTACTGGGTTTGGAGCCCTCAGAGCCTCTGTTTGGACTGGAGAGGTGATGTGCGTATGTTCTAGTGGAGGCCTGGCAGGGCTGGGCTGGAATATACTCTGCACTGACCAACTGCTCTTCAGGAGAAGAAGACTTTGTCAGAGCTGCTGGGGAGGGATATTTAGGAAAATGTTGGGGTGAATCACACTCAGCAGTGCTGGAGTAGCGATGGGCCTGTGGTACTCTGGAAGAGGGGTAGTCAAATGAGACTGATTGAGGAGTGTTCATCATTGCGGTGTGCCTGGGCTTGTGATAAAGCCCCAGTTGATGCTGGACAGTTTGATGGAGTTGGTGATGATATGGGGACAATGCATCTTCAGCATACCCAATCCTTTGGTACTGCTCCTGATCCAACTTATGGCAATCCTGTGAAGCACCTCCGTCTAAGCATTGGGAGGGAGTGGACATGTCTGGAAGAGAAACCTTATTTGATGGAAGGTGTTCATCCTTCCGGGAGAAGTTACCTTGCCTCACCCCACTAACAGATTTGGCATCATGTACCAGGCTGGTTCGGGGCTTTGAGGGCCTTGTGGGCAGAGCTTGACGTTGGCTCAGTCCAGATATGAACATCTCTATCTTTGGGGCGCCTTGATCATCTTGCTGACTGGTTTCTGTGTCTCTAATCTTGCCTAAAGCATCAGAAACAGTGACCTGTCTTGCCAGTTCTGGCAACCACACTTCCTTCCTCTTTGGCTCCCCAGTCGTCTCAGAAGGCAAGAAAGAACAAGTGACCTCAAGTTCGGAGTTTAACTCAGGGAATCCATTTTCTTTGACTTCATGGACCTCTTCTGAGAAACAGAGAAAATAAAAAAAAAAATAGAAATTCTGAACAAGCATATCAATTGATCCAACAAATAAGAAAGACTAACACTATGAATCATTCTGACTATTTTATTAGTACATTACACTTAATGAGCCATCTGAGCTTAATCCCTTGACCACCAAGTCGAAGGTCTTTTATTCAGCAGCTTTGGTTTGTTTGTCTGTTATCAACTCAAAATGTTATGAACAGAAATCTCAGAAATGGGATAAGGAAGAAGTGTTTCGATTTTGGGGGTGATCGGGATTACTGCCTGGATACAGGAATTTTTGGAAGGATTCTTTACTATGGGGAGATGGGGATCATTTTGCCATTATAGCCACAATCATTGGCAAATAATGATGGCTTGGCAAAGGTCTGTGCTCTCTACGTACTATTTTTATCTGATTCATTTATTTTATGTATTTGTTTTTATTTACTTTTATTTATTTGTTTTCATATTTAATTGTATGTAATTTAATTCTAGTCTTTTTCTTGCTTTTATTTTGTTTCAGTGTACACTACCGTTCAAAAGTTTGGGGTCACTTCCCCATTGAATCCCATGGCAAAGTGACCCCAAACTTTTGAACAGTAGTGTATTTCTAAATAAATTCAGGCATTAACAGAAAAATACAAATACTGTTCTTAATTGCTAAAAAAGTTCCCAACTAAGTTCACACACTTACGTAATATAAAATAATACATAAAAATACTAAACACTAGAATAATCTGACAAGGTATTTTTTACTATATATCACAATAACTATGACATTACTATTTGAAAATGTAAACCAATAATCAATACATGGCTTAATAAAATTAGATTTACCATAGTTCCCTATTTTCCAAACAGAGCATTTCAGTTTCAGACTTCAGGTTTGTTTGTGATTCCTAGAGGTTCTTAAAGTAGAATAGGAGACATAACCTTCAGTTTTCAGACCAGTTTCTGTGGAACCAGCTCTCAGTTTGGCTTCAGGAAGCTGACACCCACCTTTTCCTTTACATCAGGCTTCAAACTTTCCTTTCTGATAAATGTCCTAGTTAAGTCTAGCTTGGTGACCCTTATCC
Organism: Melanotaenia pygmaea; assembly: GCA_036919955.1. Taxonomy (NCBI): domain Eukaryota; kingdom Metazoa; phylum Chordata; class Actinopteri; order Atheriniformes; family Melanotaeniidae; genus Melanotaenia; species Melanotaenia pygmaea. Next base: position 27,346,353 of record JBAFSZ010000017.1, read on the forward strand.
ATCCCTTTAGTTCTGCTTCTATAATATGAAACTACATTTACAAAAACCTGAAACCACATACAGTACACATGTTGATTACCTTTGGACTTCATGTGAATGTGTGCAGTATCAGATAGAGATGATGATCATACCTGAACTGAGTTGTTTGTCCTCCAGTTCAGTAGGCTCTGCTCTTCTGACCTCAGAGTTCACCTTCAGCTCTCCCACCTGCTGTTCTAAAGAAGACCTCACACCAGTATGAGTATACTGGAGAACACCCTGAAATATAAAAAACGGCACATTAAGTTAAGTAGTTATATGTTCTTAAGGCATTAATCTATTGTCCTCTACCAAAAATGCAAAATCAAGAACATTAAAATGTCATTCCCCCATTACAACACCATACATTCCCACTGACCTCCACACACACACAAACACACACACACTCCAAGCTATTTAACTGTGGGCTTTAAATACAAGAACAAATTTAATGTGTAAGTACTAAAGCTGTCAAACAACAAAGCACTAAAACACAGAATGAAGAGAGGAGACAAAGTCAGCAAAATGAAAAGAAATTCTGGTTTTAAAAGATAATTCCCTTTTCTAACAGAATTTATCGCATCATTAGAAAATAAAAAAGGACTACCCTCGGTTAAACAAAATCAACAACTTACAAAAGAGAGCGATGATAGTTAATCCCTAAAAAGCAGCAGCTGGTCAGCTGACGACTACAGAGGCCCCTAACATGACTAACCAAACCCATGTGTTGGACATTTGGGAAAAGAATGCAGAACCAGAAAATTCTGAAAATTCCCCATTTGATTAACAGATTAACACAGCAAAAGGTTTAACATCGTTTTATAAAGCATCTATTACTTGTCAAAAACTTTACATCTAAGGAAACCACCAGCATTACTAGAAGAAAGTGTGAATCTTGGAGGGGTAGATCATAGAGAACTGTGTGTTTGCTGTATGATTTCCTTTAAAACATTCAGATTACACTGACAGACCATGTTGCACACAGGCAGGACACATGACCATAAGAATGCAGACAAACTGTCTTTATATTAATGATGCTTGCTGCTTAAATGCCATTACAGTGGACGGAAAGTTAGATGTTAAACCTGCTTTATGAACAGAGAAATCAACAGTGTGTATCCTGCAGCTGTTTACATTCAGCTGAGCGTTTTCATCTTCCTCGGCCCCCCATCATACGGTGTTCCACAAGGTTCCATCCTTGGGCCTATTTTATTTTCAATTTACATGCTTCCCATAGGTCAAATCATTCAAAACCACAATATAAATTTCCACCTATATGCAGACGACACACAACTATATGTCCCGCTGGCTACGAACGACCCTGACTCATTCACTCGCATTTTTAACTGTCTTTCCGACATAAAGGTCTGGATGTCCCAAAATTTTTAAGAACTCAATGAATCAAAAACAGAAATAATTCTATTCAGTCCATCTCAAGTCACTCAAAATCTCACTTCTCTTGGTAGTTTATCTAATCTGGTAAAACCATCTGCCCGTAACCTGGGGGTTATTTTAGATTCGTAATTTGATTTTAGCCCTCAGGTTACAAAGGTTGTCCAATCTTGTTTTTTTATCAGATTCGTAATATAGCCAAGATCAAACATTTTATTTCCCAGTCTGACCTAGAAAAGGTGATACACGCACTAGTTTCCTCCCGGTTGGACTATTGTAATGCGCTATTCGCAGGTTTAGGTCTGAAGTTGCTCAGTAGTCTCCAGCTGGTCCAAAACTCTGCAGCAAGACTTTTAACAGGCACTAAAAAACATGAACACATCACCCCTATCTTAGCTTCCCTACACTGGTTACCGGTCAATTTTAGAATTGATTTTAAAATCTTATTAACTACTTTTAAAGCCCTCCATGGTGTAGCCCCCACCTATATTTGTGACATGCTCTCCCCCTATGTCCCGGGTCCGTGCCTGCGCTCCTCAGGTCAGAGCCTCCTGACTGTGCCCCCCTTCACTTTTTAATGGACACCCTCCAGCCAATCAGAATTGTGTATTCACCCAGACCATGGTATAATCCAAGTTACTATTTTTCTTTTCATGTCTTATAGTGTAACTCCGTATGTCTGCCCATCACGTGACTGGAAGGTCAACAATTTGATATTGTTCATGACTCAGATAATAACATGTTCACATGTGAGTAGATTTAATTGAATAAACTGAATTGGATTGAACTGAATTGAATTGAATCAGCATCATTGGCTTTCTTCCTGTATAATTTATTGGACATGAAGATATACTTGATCATTTCAAATTGGTAATACATGGGAGAGTTTCTTACTTTTCTTTATAAGATTGATTACGAGATTGATTATATGTTACTTTTTTATAGTGATATTCACTTTGGAAAAGATTTTCATGCGACCGTTAATTTCACTTTTGTATTTGAAGCCCTCTGACTAACTTTTTATACTTGGTCAAGTGTTCTCTGAAACTAATCCTTTAAAGGTCTCTGTCAATGAAAGGAGAAAAGTAAAACTTTGGCTTTCACTAAAGACATCATTGGAAAGGTCTCTATCTGGAGAATAACAAATGTCAGTATGAAAACCTTACATGACCCCTTCTTTGAAAAACTGACTGTTGCATCTGGACCTCAGTGCTTATTTGAAAGCTCATAATTTAACAACAAATGACTAAACTCATGGGGCCACCTGTTAAAGAGAGCTCTTGACCTGAGCTGTCATATAATAACTTTGTGTTATACTCACCTACTGGGGGCGCAGTGAAAGGTCCATATATGTAAAGCTTGACCAAGCATTACACGTGTGGACCAAGTCCATATATGGCGAGTAAGGAGTGAGAACATGTTAAGACTGATCTAACAAAAATAAATACCCAGCCCAGATACCCAATGCCTCCCAGTACCACATACCTGGAACACCTTACCAGGGAGGCGTCCAGGGGGCACCTAACCTGATGCCCGAGCCACCTCATCTGGCTCTTCTCGATGTGGCGGAGCAGTGACACTACTCATAGCCTCTCCCTGCGGAGGAAACTCATTTCGGCTGCTGGTTTTTACGATCTTGTTCTTTGAATCACACCTATAGTCACCTACAGCTCGTGATCATAGTTGAGGGTAGGAATGTAGTTTGACCAGTAAAGAAAGAGCTTTGCCTTTTGGCTCGGCTCCTTCTTCCAGACCAATGCAGAGTGTGAATTACTGCAGACGCCACACCAATCTGCCTGCCGATCTCCCACTCCATCCTTCCCACACTCAAATCCCAATATACTTGAATTCCTTCCCCTTGGTGCAGGAACTCATTCCCGACCTGGAGAGGACACTCTACCCTTTTCCGGCTGAGAACCATTGTCTTGGATTTGGAGATGCTGATTCTCATCCCTACCACTTCACATTCAGCAAAGAATCGCTCCAAAATGGATTGGTTGCAAAAAAAGGAGTAAAAAACTATCTGAAAGGACAAACAAGTCAGTGTAGAACTATGTGTGTAAAATGTAAAGAACATTTTAAGTTCATTACTTACTATGTCGACTGAGTGACACTGGCCACGGTTACATGATGTTTTTTTTAATTTGGAATTAATTATTCAGATTTAAATAATTAAAAGGATAGAAGAAGGATAAAGTACCATACTGTCATCCCAACAGGACAAGGGAATGAGCATGCGCAGAGCGACTGGAATTAATTTAAAGCAGAATGATGGTAGAAATGATCGAGGAATTATTAAATTCAGATTTAAAATCAGAAAAAACCTGCCACTTACTTCAGATTTAAATTTAATTCCGAATGGCCATTTTCATTCGGAATAAGGTGTTTACAAGGTCATTTTAAGTAAGATTTAATTTTTATTCTGAATTAAAACTCTCATGTAAACGTGGCCAATGTGGTGGTGTTGTATTGTGTAGGCATTAACCTTTTAACTCCTGACCCAAGAAATAACAGATATCCTGTCTGTATTTGACCCTTTAACAAAATGTAGAAAAGATAATAAAATAATTTGTACCATTTATCACCATGTGATATGTCAGAATGACTGTAGTGTAAAAGGTATCTGCCAAGTAGACATATATGAGATTGTAAACAATAGGCTTTGGGGGAAGGTTTTATCATAAAGTAATGAAACAGATCTCAGAAACAGGATACATCAGATATGATTCACTAGGTGAGGTTGATGGGCTCACTTTGAGTCCTATAGAACTACAAAAGGATCTGAACAGTGGTCCAGACAAATGGAAGTAATAGATGCTTTATTCCATTCAGTTATTTTTTTATCAATATCATTTACAGGGAACTTACAGAGAAAATTCACAATCAATTCAAATTTCATTCACTCCAATCTTCTCCATTCATTCTAGTTTTAATTCTGAATAAGCCCCACCCCTCAACCCTGGTTTGGCCGCAGACCGCCCTTACTGCCTACTGTACACAACACTTGTACTACATGAACACAGCAAAGAATGCCTGCGTAGGTCGGGCCATGGCTCTGACCTAGTGACCTTTAATCTCTTTAATCTGGCCCTCATCATGATACAGAAGATCTGTGTTACTATGGCAACCATGTCCTGGGTGGTAATAAAATCTCTTTTTCTTGGCACCATGTAAGCTGCACAGCTGTACTTTTAATCAAGTTTTTGCTTTGGAGACCTCTTAAGTGATAGGCTGAGTCATTGAACAGCCCTCCAACCATCCGCTCCTTGGTCCAATCATAGCAGGAACATGAATAGCACAACTGTGTTTGGGAAACACTGCGAGGTGTGACATGAAGAAACATGGCCACACAGCTGCACATGTTTCCAGTGAAGACTTACAAGTACACACGTGCTATGAAGCAGCGTGGACACATGCAGTCAGCCCACAATGCCTCACTGTCTGACTGCTGACCTTCAGACCAGTCGTGGACAAGTGACACGTTCAAGTGCATTTCAACAGCAGCTGCTGAAAAAGGACAGTTTCTGTTTGCTCTCCTTTGACTGGAGTTAGTTCCAGCATTCCTGCGTCCATTATCACTTTAACATCATATCCAGTCACCATCTGAACTCTTTCTAAGGTTTTTCTGTGTTTCTCCCTCTGATGGCAGGAATCAGTGACTGTCATGCGGTTGTTATGGTTGTCCACATACAGAGTATAAAGCACAGCAAACATTTCTTTGTGCCTCTCAGTTTCTGCATGTACAGGAGACCATGAAGCTGTGCTGCCTCCTCGCTGCTGTTGGCAGTCACATGACAGTCACAAGACTCGTAGTGAGTAACAACACACACAAACACACATTCTGTTTCTCCAATGTTATTCTTTTCCCATTGTCCTCTATCCCTGTTTTCATTTCTTCTCATACATCTGCCCAGGAGGACTGTGGGATGAAAGACAACTTTGACTGAACCTGAGTTGGTATCACAGGAATATGTTTCATAAATAATATCAGCAGGACAAAATGATCACATGACTACATGACCTGTACACATTGAGTATAATTATGCCAAAATATGGAGCGAAATAAGTGGCAAAAAAGGTACATATGATGGTCACATGATTTATAACATGTAAAAAATCTGTAACTTTGGGTTCTTGCAAATGTGTTTGAATAAACATAAACATGTTCAACAATCTGAACACATATAATAACTTAATGTAATATTTTATACTGCACAAACATATATACATACTTATACATGCATACATATTTTGCACCCAGATTTTTACCTTACATGTGATCAGTTTTGTTATTCAAAAGGCTTCCCGTGTATATAGACTGTTAAATGCATGTGATCTAAATGTATGGAGGAGTAATAATGAAATATATCATACTAAAATGTGTCATTAATTAAATAAAATAATGATTAAATTCATTAATGTGTGATTAAATCATTCTATCATCAATCATTATTTTATTAAAATACCAGTGAGTAAAAACATATATAATTATTTCACTATTTAATTAATCATTTCATGGTCCTGTGTTGTAGTGCGTTATGAATTTATTTTATCTGTCAGCCTAGTCCATTAAAGTCAGTGGGCGGATCCTGACGTCTGATTGGTTACGCTTGCCACAAGTCAAAACAAATACACTCCAGATAATGGATCAATGCAGAGCTGAGAGTCAACACATTTTAATACACTTTGTTATTCCTCTACGTTGGTTTAGATCCTCTATTAAACAAACCCACAGAACAAAATTTTATCAGCAACCGTAAATGATCAGGCAGCGTGCGTGGAGAAGGAGCTGCTGACAGAAGCAGCGGATTTGATTGTGGAAGCTCTAAACAGAACTTCTACTTGGTGCTCCAGAACTGCAGTCGGTACATCAACCTGCATACGTCCCGTCCCTGTGTGTGTTCTGCTTTTTGTGTCCTGGTACCAGAGAATCGTTGGACTACTTCTTCTAAACTTGCACTCAATCTGTGGTCACTATTTTGGTCGAAAAGTGACCAAATAAATTCAACAACTACAATAAATTCCTCTGCTTTCCTCGCTACACGCTCTGGTTCAGCAGGTCCTGCTTCCACATCATCTGCTAGCTCTAAAATGTCTCTCACCATCTCCCTGAAAAGTTCACATCCACCATCTCTCTCCAGCCTCTCAGTTTAGCAAACCAATAGATTAGCATTAGCCCCGCCCAGTGACTTTAAAAGACTTAGTTAAGAGATAAAATAAATTCATGATTCAGTGCAACTCAGGACCATGAAATAATTAATTAAATAGTGAAATAATTATATATTTTTTACATACATTAATTGGTATTTTAATGAATAAGTGATACATTTAATAACACAATGCATTTGTCATTTTAATAATTTAATGACACATTTAATTAATATTTTAATGAAATATTTAATTATTTAATTTTACTCCTCCATAAGAATTAAGAATTAAATAAGTGGAAATTATCAAACCTGGCCCACTTCAATTTAAAAAAAGGCTGTTGTTGATGTTGACATTGTTTGTTCACCCTGGTAACAGCCTTGAAGTGAGCTCAGTAAATCATTGCTAATTGCTCACTGTTGCATATTTTGACTTCCTGAATAGAGCCAAGTTAGCTAGCAGCAGTTGTAGTTACACAACTAAACCATAATGAAATCAAGCTATCATCAAACAAACACATATCTGCATCCCAAGCCTCCTAAAACATGTCCACAATTAACTGTGTCCAGAGATGGACGGTGAACAATTTATATAGAATCGCAGAATAGCAGCACTAGTAATTGTATAATTTAAATACACGTGTTTATGTTAATCACCATCACAGTAAATAAAAAGATTAACTCAGTCGTGTTCAAACAGTTCAATCACACGTAACATACTGCTAAGGATGAAGGCAGGGACATGAATTTGTGCCCTAACAAGCCATAAATATCCTAATAGAGATGCCAGAATCCACCACCACCTTCCTGGAAGAAACTCATTTCAGTCACTTGTATCCATAATTTCGTTCTTCTTCTTCTTTTGTTTTTCTTTTTGTTGTCACTACCCAAACCTAGAGGGCTGGAACAGAGATGGAGAACTAAACAGAAAGTTCTGCCTTTTAGCTCAACTCTGTCTTCACAATAATAATATAACAATAATATCATATTATCGTTTTTATTAAATAAATATATTAAATATACTCAGTCCCACAGTCGTCTGTTTATGCATTTTGTTATTTAATATTTGGCATTGTTTTAATGAGTATGCTGCTGGTGTGCTTATTTCATGTTATTTTGGAGAGATTTAAACAAATTCTTGAATTATTTGACTAAACCCTTTATGAGTAGTTACTGATTGCATCTGTTCTGTTAAAATCTAAACACTGAGTGAAGAACTGTTAAATAAGAGGAGAAAGATAACATGAAACACGTTATAATAGGTTTGAACAGTTTGGCCTGTCCTGTTGTTTTTTTTTTAGGGACAATAAGAAAAGCAGTATTTGATAAAAACGCAGTTTTTAGAGCAGACTGAGGATCGTCATCATCATCATCATCAGCAGCAGCAGCAGCAGCAGCAGCCACTCTTCAGTCTGTACAGAGCCTCTTTTCTCTGTACTTAATCCAATTTAGGGTCACGGGTGCTGCTGGTGGTGCTGGCTAATTTTTTACTGTCTGCTGGCCAATCAGAGAGCTGGATCATGTCAAATAAAAGTAAATGGAGCATTCATAATAATAAAAACATGTATTTTGACATGTCAGACAGAATCCATCAGGATCTGTCTGTGCAGCAGCAGAGAGATGATTGACTGCAGCTGTTTGTCAGGAACAGCTGGAAGCTTCACCACATTCTTTTAAAGAGAAGGTTAACTCTGAAATTTACCATAGCGTCTTGATAATCTTATCAGTTTTCTTTGCTTTTCTCTGTACCGTAAAGTCACCATGTTGTCCACAGCTTCACGTGCTGCAGATGTCTCAGAAAACAGTACTGTTCAGGCTGCTGCTAAACATTAATCCTGTAATGACATGGCATCATTTCGTGGATGTGAGTCTGCAGACTGAGCCAGCCAGTCTTTCTAAAAAAGTTACTTCAGCTTGTGAAACTCTGGCTGAGGGGCCTCCCTTTATCAGAACCCTTGCAAGGTTCTTCACGTGCCAACTTTTACACATCATCACTCAGAACTTACTGTTTGGAGTTTGAGGCCATCCTGTGGTGCGTTCAGGACACAAAGGTGTGGGCGCAGCGCTTCCCAAGAGTCCCCGGAGCAAAGAGCGCCTCGAACCCGGCTTTCTTGTCTCTGTCTGAGGAGCTCCAGCTCATATAAGGCAGCCAGACTGGCCTCCAACCGCTCTTTATTCCGACTGCGCTCCGCTTTGGGCGCACAGAGGGCTGGAAACCGAACTCCGAGACACTCTGGGAACTCCGGACAGGACATCCTCGCCTCCCGTTTTCCAACAAAGGGAATAAGTGTCAGACCGCTGGGTGTCTTGTAAGAGTTTTCTGGCTGTATGGATCCGAACTGGAACACACTCCTGCCGGACAGAGCGCCGCCCTGCAGTAACATGTGAAAAACAGCTGGTGGAGCCCGAGAAGAGGCTGCTGAGGGCCGTTTCACACCTCTTGCAAAGATAAAAAAAAAAAAAAAAAAAAACAGTAAAACCTAAATAAAAAGTATTTATAACCCCATTTCCCAAAAAGTTGTAGCTCTGTGTAAAAAGTCACATCTAGTATCAGATTACCCTGGTTTATCTGCCTGGACAGGGTAAAAAGCAAAATCCTTTAAGTACACTAACTCACACTAAAATGTCCCTGCAAGGCTGAGTTTTGGTTTATGTTATACTGTGATCGTGTTCCTGAGGTCATTTAATCTTTGTGAAACTCTTCATTTATAAATGTTCCTTTCTTGGTTCCATTCATTAGTCCATGAATATAGGGGTATTTTTCTATCTTTAATCAAGAGTACAATTGTTTGCTTTGAGAGCAAGATTTCTGGTTTTCATTTCTCTCAAAGCAAACAATTGTGCTGTTGATTAAAGTTAGAAAAATACCCCCATACATGAACCCACTCAGGAGCTTCCATCCCTTCCTGCCATCAGCACCGCATAAGTATCTCCAAAAATGTATCTTAAGGAATCTAAATAAAACAAAAACATCCCCAGTCTGTTACACGATGAGCTATGTTTACAGATGTAAACAAAACTAAATACTGATCATGATAATTATGATTAAAATTGTTGTATTAAGAGTTAAATTTCTCATTATTCTTATGATTGCTCCTGATATTGATCTGTATCCAGAACATTTCAAGAACATAAAATCTCAAAGAACTACTTTCATTTTTACAACAGTCTTGAAGGAGTTCCTACATGTGCAGCAGCTGTTAACTTTTCAGACCATTAGGTGAGCTGTTGGTATGCAGTTTATGAGTCTTTACCAAAACTTCACGCGTAACTATGGACATTTGTGTCCCTTTGGGTAAATTTTCCTCTCAGTCTGGTCATTCTTTTGGATTTGCAAATGGTCCAACTTTTTGAACAAAGTCTCTTTTGTCACAAATGTTAGAATTTAACTTTTGATTTTACCTATAACATAGACACAAAAGGTCGGTTTCTCTCAAATATTGTTCACAAATCTGTCTAAATCTGTGTTAGTGTGCACATCTCCTTTGTCGAAAATAAATAAATCCACCTCACACGTGTGGCATATCAAGAAACTGATTAGACAGCACGATTATTGTACCGGTTCGCCTTAGGCTGCCCACAATAAAAGGCCTCTCTAAAATGTGCCGTTTATTGAATTGGGGGTATTCGGGGAAGTAAGAAACTCAGTCAGTATCTGGTGTGACCACTGTATGCCTCAGGCTGTTGACTGTGGTCTGTGGCTTGTTGGTCCACTCCTCTTCAATGGCTGTTCAAAGTTGCTGGATATTGGCAGGAACTGGAACTCCATCGTATACGTCGATCCAGGGCATCCCAAACATGCTCAATAGATGACATGTCCAGTGAGTATGCTGGGCATGCAAGAACTGGGATGTTTTCAGCTTCCATGAATTGTGTGCAGATCCTTGTAACCTGGGGCCGGGCATTACCATGCTGCAACATGAGGTTATGGTCGTGGCTGAATGGCACAACAATTGGCCTCAGGATCTTGTCACAGTGTCTGTGTTCATTCAAAATGCCATCAACAGAATGCACATGTGTTTTTTGTTTATAAAATATGCATGCCCATACCATAACTCCACCGCAACCATTTGTCACTTGATTCACAACGTTGGCATCTGCAAATATGGCCCTACACTCTCTGCCATCTGCCCTGTACAGTGAAAACCGGGATTCATCCATGAAGAGAGTAGCTCTCCAAAGTGACAGACACCATCGAATGTGAGCGTTTGCCCATTTAAGTCAGTAACAACAACAAACTGCAATCAGGTGGAGACCTGGTGAGGACATCCAGCATGCAGACGAGCTTCCTCAGATCTTTTTGACAGTTTGTGGAGAAACTTTTTGGTTATGCAAACTGATTATTGCAGCAGCTGTCCAGGTGACTGGATGATCTTGGAGATGCTGGATGTGGAGGTCCTGGGCTTGTGTGGTTACACGTGGTCTGATTCAGATCCATGAAGTTCCTCATCAAATTATTTGCAAGCTTGATAATAAGCCATTTATCTAATTTCAGATGTGTTAAAGTAGGGTTACCTTTAAAACATGCAGGTCAGAGGGTCCTGAGGACCAGGATTGAGAAACACTGCTACGTGGCTCTGGACAACTGAAGCATGGTACCTGGTGGTGTGTGCATAAAGGTGCCGTAGAACCGCTCTTGGCAGTTTTCTTTGATTTGTTTCTTTGTTTGCTGTGACAGTAAACGTGTATTGTTTGAGTTTATGTCAGAATTAAGAAATGACGTACCTGGCTGTGTCAGCTAGGAAGTAGCCGGATCTAAGTGTTTAGGTTTGTTTTGTGTATTTGTATCATTTATATTTTATATTTGAGCAAGAAAGATTTCTCTTCCTGAGGGTTGTTTGGACCATTTTGCGGCTCAGAGGTGGATGAAGAAGCAGAGCTTTGTAGGCGAGTCATAAAAGGATAAATTGTGAAGTTATGGTAGTCTGGTGAGTTACCATACCATTTTATTTCAAAATCACTTTAAAAACAACATAACAGCTGATCAAAGTACCACACAATAAAGTAAAAAGACAAATAAACATAAAAAACACACAATTAAAGAACAAGGATGAAAAGCAAACTGGCTGTAGCTGTGTTCTTTGTGAAAGGAGTGCTACAGCCAGTTTGGATGAGTTTGGACTTCAGGAGCGCTGCTGGGTCCCTGGTGGACCCCTTAAGCATTCAGGATTTGGTATATAAAAACCTGTCAGCAGAGCTGGATGTAGACTGGGAAGAAAGTCTTCCATGGTTTGTTTTAGCTGTTAGAGAAACAATTCAGGTAAACATGAGCTTTAATCTGAACTAATCTAAAACTTTGCAGATTTCAGGGATAACTGGGTCGATTCAGAACCACCTACGAACCCAGTTGATTTTGTAAACAGGAGTAGACAGATATTCTTTTTTAGGTTTTGCCAGGTTATTTGCCAGGGTTGTGACACTGCAAGTTAAAACGACTGAATGAAGGTGTTAGCAGTGCAGACCTGATCATACAGAAAAGGAGTGTCCTCTGTCGTTATGAGTCATGACATGGCCTGGCTGTGCAGTTCTGAGTCACTCCTCACTTGGATCACTGCTCAGACAAAGTTTTTGATGGCTTGAACTTTTCTCTTCCACATCAGGGTTGTTACATGTGAGCACAGCTTTATACAGCAGGTCGGTATATATGCTGCAGAAACAAGGTTGAAACTAAAGACTAGTCACGGTTTCTTCATGTGAACTTGATGCAGTTGCATCTGAACGTCTTGCTGGAGGGCTTTTGTCACTGTGGAGAAGGACATGATCAGATCACATAATGTGGTTCAGTTTCTTGATTTAAAATTTGTTTCATGATTTAAACCTTTCTGTTCAAACAGCAGAAACTCCGGTATGTAAACAAGATAATAATAATAATAATAATAATAATAATAATAATAATAATAATAATAATAATAATAATAATAATAATAAT
>JBAFSZ010000017.1:27366142-27382342 GCA_036919955.1 Melanotaenia pygmaea
AGCTAATTATGCACTTTTATTGTATAGTGTATATAATGTTTCTTTCATTTAATTGTATTTTTATTTAACTTGTTTCTGTCTCCTTTTTGAGCTGCTGTAACAGGGAACTTTCCCCATGTGGGATTAATAAAGATTATCTTATCTTATCTTAAAAGAAATCTATGCCCATTTATACAAAATGTTGATGTCCTTAGTTATTGTACTGTATATTTTCAGTTTTACAAAATCGACAATCAATTAAGCCAAATCTCTCCTAGAACTCGGCTTGCTGGAGTTTTGTTAGCTATCTGTCAAGACTTGCTCAGACACAAAGTCATGAGAACGGAATAGATACCTTTTATTTTTCTCTTTACAGAAACTGACCATAATTTCTGAAGTGGAGGCTGTAATGCTGTTAGCAACCACTAGCAAAAAACCAGAAGAGACTAATCAAGAGCTCAAGAGCTGGCACCTTAGTCCTGTAGGATAAGATCTGTGAGGATGAGACAGGATTAAACTGGCTGCTTAAAAAAAGAAGAAGCCTGTTTTAAAGGTGCTGTTAACATATTAAAGCGAACAAGGTTTTCTCTGCCACTCACCCAGAACTATGAGACTGATGGTGCTCCAGTGGTACTGAGAACCCGTCTTGACTTTGCAGCTGTACTCTCCTGCATCAGTCAGTGACAAGTCTTTGATCAATAGGGAGGTGTCGCCTTTTAAGAACTCTCCGGCGAAAGCTACTCGCCCACGATCGGTTTCACTGGGGTCAAAAACCCGGCCAGCAAAGTAGGTTATCACCTGGTGGGAGAAGTTAGAGTGGTAGGTGGGCAGACTGGTGGCACGGGGGTGACAAGAAGCAGCCAGCCTTTAGAGCAGGGGTGGCCAACATCGGTCCTCGAGGGCCACAATCCTGCAGGTTTTCCATGTTTCCCTGCTCCAACACACCTGAGTTAAATAACGAGTTATTGTGCAGATCCTTATAGGCTGTTGGATCCATCTCATTTGAGTCAGGTGTGCTGGAGCAGAGACATCTGGAAAACCTGCAGGATTGTGGCTCTCGAGGACTGACATTGGCCACCCCTGCTGTAGAGGATAAGAAATACATTCATTTATTGTTGTTTATCATCATTCCATCATCTTTTTGATGGAAAGTTAAATGAAAAAATGTATAATTCCAGTTTCCTACTGTTAAGTGTGAAGTTTTAAGTTTTCTTTTCTTTAATGAGAATCACATTACTGATTTATACAACAGCTTCAGTCATGTCAGGGAGATTCTGCTTTTTTTCATTTTTATATATCTTATATACCTATAAATCAGTCCAAGTGACACAAAGGATCACAAAAAACACCCAAAGCAAGTACAAAAAGAAAAAAATATATATATGTAGAAAGTAGCATTTACTAATTATTTTTAAATATGGGAGGGATATCTTGGTTTTATATACATTTCCAAATTCTCCCAAAGTCTTTTGAATTTTGCTTCTTGCAGCAGTGAAGAAAAGGTTATTATTTCCATCACAAAAGTTCATATGTTATCTTAAACCACTCTTCTATAGTTGGGGTGTCACCGTTGCACCAGACTCTGCTACTAACACACCTGCTCCTGTCAATCACCGCCGCTCTCCCTCTCCAGAATACTAATGAAACACACCTGCAAGTAATCCCAGCTCCAGGATTTATAAGCTCCAGTTCTCCTGCCAGTCTCCATCGGACCTTGTTTATGCGTGCAGAACTCTTCCTCTTCCCCGTCCCGATCCCGACTGGCCAAGCTGACAACTTGGACTTTGTATGAACTCTGAGATCATAAGACTCATTCTGAAGCAAATTACCCTGTGAGTAATAAAACCTGTTAATCCAGTCCTCTCTCCAAGAGGTCCTTCACAACAGAAGGTCTGACCCTAATAGACAACTACACAAGGATGGAGTCCCCTAACACCCGGTATTCCGGAGATCCCCAGCTCTGAAGTGGCTTCCTTCTTCAGTATTGTCTTCACTTCGAAATGAATCCGAGCAAGTATTCCACAGACCGCTCGAAGATCGCTTAAATTATTTCCTTACTTACAGGACCAGCACTCCAGTGGGGGGATGCGCTTTGGCAACAGGACAGTGCCGTGACACAATCCTATCCCCAGTTCAAACACCACTTCAAGGAGGTATTTGGCAACCCTCCCGGCAATTCCACCATCCAGTAGAGGCTGTTCTGGCTGAGACAGGGAAGTAATTCCATCACCGAACACACACTCAGCTTTTGCACTCTAGTGGCAGCCAGTGCATGGAACGAGGCAGCCCTGATAACCCATTTCAGGGTGAGTCTGGAACCAGCGCTCCGCCTTCAACTTTCAGCCTGTGATGACAATCTGGCTCTAGAAAAGTTTATCCAGTTGGCCATCTGTGTAGCACATCAATGTGACTGCTGTCTACAAGACAAGCAACCCTCAGCCATCGCAGCCGAGGTGCACAAAGCAGAACCCATCCAGGTGGACACGGTCCATCTAACCCCTACAGAGCGCAGATGGCATCTCACCAACAGACTTTGCCTTTACTGAGGTCAGGCGGGCCACCGTTTGGATACATGTCTGATTAAACCTCCAAGATCCCGGGTGAGTTTGGCATGCAGGGCCTCAATTCCCACCAAATCACTCACTATACCTGTAATTATAACTTCTCCTTGACTCAGGCTCCAAAGGCAACTTCATTTCCAGGCCACTGAAACACCGGCTACAGGTACAATGTCACCGCTGGCCTAAGCCATATAATATCCAGTCCATAATCGGGAAGAGACTCACCCCACGCAGCATTCTTCTTCAGACTCCATCCCTTGCAGGTCAAGTAGGTGGATTACACCATGAACACATGTCATTCCTGGTACTAGACGGAGCCACCATTGACGTCATACTGGGGCAACCTTGGCTGGAACAACATGACGTGTTAATTTCATGGAAAATAGGAGATGTATTGCGTTGGGGCTCAGCCCGTTACCCAACACATTTTCCCTGTATACCACGTCCCAATCCCGTCTTAAAAGTTCATCTCGGATCAACCTCAATAGAAAGTCCTGACATAGGCTCCGCTGATAATATTTCCTCTGAATATTCCTCTTTCCAAGTTGCGTTCTGTCCCTCTAAAGCTGCCCAGTTGCCACCACATCGGCCCTCTGACTGCACCATAGATCTCCTGCCTAAGGAAAACTCCCTGCAGGTAAAATCTACCCTCTATCCATCCCAGAAACCGCAGCCATGGGGAAATACATAGCCAAAGCAATGGCACAGGGATATATCCGACCATCCTCTTCTCCTGCCGCTTCTAGTTTCTTTTTCATTGAGAAGAAGGATTGTGGTCTTAGACGCTGTATAGATTATCGAGCCCTCAACCAGATCACAGTAAAATATAAGTATCCTCATCAGGATTCGTGAAGGAGATGAGTGGAAGACTGCATTTGTTACACCAACATTATGGACATTATGAATACCTAGTCATGCCTTACGGTCTGGCCAACGCTCCGTCAGTATTCCAGGTGTTTATGAATGATATTTTCCATTATACAATCAATCGATTTCTGATAGTATACCTTGATGACATTCTGATCTACTCCCCAGATCTTCAGTCCTATGTTTGCCATGTACGTCAGGTTTTGGACCGCCTCCGCACACACCGGATGTTCTTGAAAGCAGAAAAATGTGCTTTCCACCAACCAGAGGTGGAATTCCTCGGTTACTTGGTGGGACCACAGGGAGTACAAATAAATCAAAAGAGAGTGCAATCCATCCTGGAGTGGCCAACACCCACCACAGTAAAAGCTCTCCAATGTCTCCTGGGGTTCGCCAACTTCTACAGACGTTCATACGGAACTTAAGCTCACTCACTGCCCTGCTTACAGCCTTGCTGAAGAATAAACCTCGGAGCCTCGACTGGACGTCTGAAGCAGAGACAGCCTGGCACAAACTACAAAATGCTTTTAACAACGCTCCAGTATTACGCCATCCAGATCCCACTCAGCCCTTTGTTGTCGAGGTGGGCGCATCCACAACCGGGGTCGGAGCCGTGCTGTCACAACAGGTTGGACATCCACAGGGACATCCCTGCGCGTTATTTTCCAAACGGCTTAGCCCTGCAGAACAGAATTACGACTTTGGGAATCGAGAGTTACTCGCCATCAAACTCACCTTGGAAGAATGGAGACATTTGCTTTTTTGGTTTGTGGTCCTCACCAATCATAAGAACCTGTCCTACATCCGGGAAGCCCCACGACTAAATCCTCGTCAAGCCAGGTGGGCCCTCTTTTTCACTAGATTTAATTTCACTATTAACTATATTCCAGGGTCCAAGAACTGTTGGGCAGATGCCCTGTCCTGGGTCCATGATAAGGAGATGTCTGAGGAGCCTCCGCCCATACTGCCCACACAGGTGATGGTTGGGGCCATTCAATGGGCCCTGGACGAGCGCACCCAGGACGCACTTGAGGAGAGACCTGCACCTCCAGAGACTCTAGCAGGTCGTATGTACGTTCCACACCAATTTCGGCAACAACTTGTGGATACTGCACATGCTTCTCGAGGCACTGGTCATTCGGGGCTCCAAGCCACTCTGGGACTACTACAACCTCGTTACTGGTGGCCTGGCATGTCCTCACAAATACGGTAATTTGTGGCCGCATGCGCCACCTGCGTGCAAACCAAAAGTCCTCGACATCTGCCAGTGGGCAAACTACAGCCACTGCCTGTTCCACAACGACCCTGGCCACATTTGGGTGTGGATTTCATAACAGATCTTCCTGCTTCCTGAGGTAATACCTGTATACTTGTAGTGGTGGACAGATTTTCTACAGCAGTGGTCCCCAACCCTGGTCCTCAAGGCCCACTATCCTGCAGGTCTTAGATGTCTCTCTTCTGCAACACACCTGATTAAAATTAAACAGATCACTGGCAAGCTCTGCACAAGGTATGCTAATGAGCCATTAATGTGAATCAGGTGTGTTGCAACAGGGAGACAACTAAGACCTGCAAGATAGTGGGCCTTGAGGACCAGGGTTGGGGACCTCTGTTCTACAGCCTGTAAACTCATACCCTTTGCTAGTATCCTACCGCAGCAGACACTGCCAGAGCTGTGTTCGAACAGGTGTTCAGGAACTTCAGACTGCCAGAGGACATCGTCTCCGATCGGGGCCCCCAATTCATCTCTCGTTTCTGGCATGCCTTCCTTCGTTTACTGGGGGTCTCTGTCAGCCTCTAATTGGAATACCAGCCTCAGACCAAAGGCCAAACAGAAAGGAAGATACAGGAAGTGAGCAGGTTCCAGCGGACATTTTTTCACTCACATCCCACCTCCTGGATCGAGTTTCTGCCCTGGGCCGAATACACCCTAAACTCGCTCCATCAGGCAGCTACATGACTCACACCGTTCGAGTGTGTCTTAGGACGACAGCCACCTCTCTTCCCTTGGATTGGGGAATCTTCTAATGTGCCTATGGTGGACGAGTGGTTTAAGCGCAGTGAGTGCGTCTGGGCTCTGGCGCACCGACATCTTCAGTGGGCCATCCGGCGCAGTGTTCCCCAGGCAGATAGATGGCGTTCCACCCGGGACATTCGTGCCCGCGGTTCCTGCCGCAAGTTAAGTACCTGGTTTATTGGGCCGTTTAAGATCGTGCCCGGATAAATCCCGTGTCATTCCGTTTGGATCTCCCTGCCTCCTATAAAATCTATCCTGTTTTTCATGTCTCCTTCCTCAAACCTTACCATCCTCCTGTTGATCTGTCGCCCCCAGGGTCTGGTGCAGCGAGTGCTCTCCCTCTGCCGCCTCCTCCTCCTCATCTGGACGCAGAGGATGGTTCAGTATACACCATCTGGAAGATTCTGGATTCTCGGCGTTGCCAGGGTCGATTGGAATTCCTTATTGATAGGGAAGGATATGGACCCGAGGAGCGTTCTTGGGTCCCTCAAGCGGATGTCCTGGTCCTGACTGGCCAAGCTGACAACTTGGACTTTGTATGAACTCTGAGATTGTAAGACTCATTCTGAAGCAAATTACCCTGTGAGTAATAAAACCTGTTAATCCAGTCCTGTCTCCAAGAGGTCCTTCACAACAGAAGGTCCGACCCTAACAGACAACTACACAAAGATGGAGTCCCCTAACACCCGGTATTCCGGAGATCCCCAGCTCTGAAGTGGCTTCCTTCTTCAGTATTGTCTTCACTTCGAAATGAATCCGAGCAAGTATCCCACAGACCGCTCGAAGATCGCTTAAATTCAAAAGAAATGCACAATGCTTGTTCCTGTGGGTTTAAGAGCACTACGCAGCATCAATGCACCAACGCTCTGATCTTGCTCCACTCTCCTTCAGCTTTTTTCTTGGAAATGGCCTTCTCCAAAACAGATTTTCTTTTCTGACTCGACATAGGAACCTTTTCTGCCATAATGTCCTTCATACTTAAGCATATACCGTATTTGATGTAGTAAGCTAGCCTGGCGGTCATTGCCTCTAAGTGCTCCAAGCCTCTAAAAGTGCACGATTCATGCACGAAGAGGGGGAGTTTGACAGACATATCACTAACCAATCATTTAAAACAGGCGTTCTACAGGTGACATTTTTAAAAAATTTTTTGTGTTACAGCATTAAATGAACTGGCTGCAATCAGGGTGTGAGGGAGAGATTTTAAGCAATACAGTAAAAAATGATCCTGGAAAACATCTCCTATCCTACCTTTGAACCGCATCATCAATTTTGAGGAATAAGATCTGTGTTGTTTAAAGGTTGTTTAAGGCCATACTCAAAATAAATGTGGAAAAGTCAGATCACAGGCTGACTTAACTTCTGTGGAAATCCCTCTAGATAATTTAAAATGAGGTTGAGTAGAATGTGTGACTGCCATGTGCCTGTATGAACTCCCTACAACTGGGCATGCTCCTGATTAGACGACAGATGTTCTCCATATCAACAAATCCAAGTATATACAAAAGTAAAATATAACAATTTAAGTGCAATATAAAATAAAACATTTAAAAATCAGTAGAAATACAGCAGTCAGAGAGATGAACTGAAGAAGGGTTAAAGGTCAAGGCAAGAGAGGGAGGGAGTCAACATTACAGAGACAGGAGAAAGGGAATTCCAGAGTTTAGGAGCAGAGCAGCTAAAATCCCTGCTCCCTGTGATAACAAGGCGAGGGGAGGGGGCAGTGAGATGGAAGAGGATCTGATTTCTACCTGTTGTCTGTTCCATTTGTACTACAGGAGACAGGTTTTTTTTTTAGCAGTGTAGTTTATTAAACAAAAATCTTTCGCTTTTTTTCAGCTCAGTAGGAAAAAAAATGGACTCATGAAGAAATCCCATTGTTATCGTGTAAACTGTTTTACTTTAGTCTCAGATCGAGATGTGCACTGTTGTTTGTCCATGTCATTGAGTTAAGCTCAGCATCACCAAACCGCCTTCTGATTGATGGATAGAGAAAAGTGACCCTACATGTCAGAGTCCACCTGAACATCTCCTGTAGAGGTACTGGTCCTTTAACATCAACCCAGATCATCAATGACAGAGGAAATCTTCTGCTTTCTTCACACACTCTTCGTTCTGTGTTTCACTGGGCCAGAAACAAAGTTCCAGCGTCATCTCCTTATCCAGTCAGATTGGTGATTCATCACTAATTATCACTTCTATCCTATCACCCACAGTCTTCTCTTCGGCTTTACTGAAACCTGATTCCTCGTTCATCAATCGACTGGGCAGCTCTAATGTGAAAACTGTTCCACAACTTAAGAACAGCAACCAAAAAAGCTCTGTCTTCCCTGGATTTGAGCCTAGAAGAAGGGCCTTCAGAAGGAGCTGTGTAGAAGACCCCAGAGCCCTGACTGGAGCATGCTGGTGAAGCAGATCTGACAAACACAAGGGAGCAAAACCATTTAGGACTTTAAAAAGAAGTCATAAAATTTTACCAGGTCCTAAAACCAACAAGAAGCCAGTGCAAAGTAGCAAGCACAGGGGGGATGTGATCACATCGCCTCCTCCCTGTAAGCAACCGAGAAGCTGCGTTTTCAGCGAGCTACATTGGTGCAAACGACTGATCAAGCCCATAATACAGGGAGTTACAGTAATCTAACTGGGACATGATGAGCAGGGGACTTTTTCTAGGTCTTGCTTAGGCAGGTAGGGCTTTATCTTGCCGAGCAGCCTCAAATGAAAAAAAAACGCTTTTAACCACTTATCTGACCTGCCGGTTGAAGTTAAAAAGTTGGTTTGAAATGTTCTGTGTGAAGGTGACTCTATTTGACGTAACTCACATTCCCAGCATCAGTTTTGTGTTGAATTGTCCGAGAGAAATAAATGTATTTTGGTCAGAGCTCAGTAATAGTCAGGGAATATCTGACCTGTCTCCTATCTCGAGTACATGACCAAAACCCCACTAGGATTTTTACTGGAATAGTAGTTCATGTAATTTTGCACCACACATCCATATTCCAGCAGAAATCTAACAGGATCGCTTTTGGGAAATGGAATCTGATCAGAAGTCACTCTGTAATGTCACTGATCGATCAGCTGTCTGAGGACGATCCCGCAGCTCAGAGTTCAGATCAATGAGGATCAGGTCTCATCAGTTATATGTCCATTTATTTTTCTTTGTAAAAGATTATTAAATGGTTCATTACAATTTAGATGACATAAAGAATCTATGAGGATGCTGCTTTCTTCCTGTTCGCACCCAAGTGCACCTCCAGTTTCTGTCTGTTCGGTTGTCATTTCTTTTCATTATTATTTTCTATTTTTTTGTCCTGATACTTTGTTGTCGTCCTCGGTCCATCTGTATGTTTCCATTTTACAACCGTCCCATGTTGTTTGTTCTTGCTCCAACAACCAGTGTCAGTTTTATAGCTTTCCATTATTTCCTGTCAGTCAGCAGCTGCAGTAGCTCATTAAACTCTGCAGGACTTATTTCCATATTTACACCTGTTACAGTTGATTCCACTATTATTTTCCTCATTTTGATAGAAAAAAATTGATGTTGTTGTTTCCAAAGCCAATGTTAAATAATTTTGTGTCAAATCTGTGATTCGTGTTCTTATTAAATGAAATGACTGAATGTCCATCTCTCCCTCAGGAGCGCTGATGTTGACCGTTTTTACCCAGGGCTGTAAAACATTAGTAATATCAGGTTAATCCATGCTGACATTAACTCGTGCAACATGAAGACACTCACTACTCTTTTTCTGCTGGTTGGCTTCAGCAGCAGCCATTCAATATCCAGAGTGGGGTCATCCCCCACCCACAACCGATGGTGGCAGGGCAGCGTGGTGTTGTCTCCAACAACCCTCTTCATCTCTGTTTGGGCCCATGTCAGCAGCCCCCCCAGCAGCACTGCAGAGAAACAGAACAGTTTACTGGTCAGACGTCCCGGAGGGGGACTGCTTTTCATCTACCTTGTAGGTTCTCTGATCTGGGAAATTTATCAGGAAGTTTTTACCTTTTCAAATATACAACCTTCATGTTTAGAAGACCCTCATAAATTTAACATAACAAATTCATAAACATCCTCAGTCCTTTTAAAAAGCCAGAGGATGGACTGCAGAGGAACTGGTGAGAACTTCGATACCAGCTTTGGTCTGACAGCACAGCCTCATGCTGGTTTCTCCAAACATCTGCTTGTTTCCCGCATACAGGCAAGTAAATGTTCTGACTAAAAACAGCTGAATATAAAGGCAAATGAAGTTGTGTTTATCTGAAAATAATTCAGTAAACAGTAAATGTGTGTACAGTCAACAGCTTCGGTCTCAAGTTGGAAAAGCTTCAGCTACATATGCAGGTCATAGAATAACTCATTTGTAAATATTTATTTGTTACCAGGCTTACAATGACAAGGATCTGCAGATAAAAGTGGAGGGAAACTGACAATGATTCACTGCAGGGAGCTTGAGAACAGGGCAAAAAATAACCAGATTTGTGTGTTTCAGCATGAATGACTCAGTCTTGTTTTTAATGTTGTCTTTTCATGTCAGCTCTGGCTCCAGCGACGTTAACACACCTTGAACTGTGGTTATCATGTCCAATATGAAAGGACAGATTTAGACTTCTAAAGCCAGAACAGGTCAGTTTCATCAATAAAACACAACAATCATACATTTTTGCTTCCCCTTAAAGTGGAATATGCTGCACCCACAGTAGACACTTCCAGAGATAAAACCTTCCCACTAACTTTGGTCCTTGAAAAACACAACAATATCCAGACTTTACAGTCTTAAATGACTGGTGTAAGAAAGTTCAAGCAAAAACACACCTTTATACCAATTATTGTTTCTGGATCAATGAAAGAGCCTCAGATGAATAAATAATGAAGTATTTTTCATCTTTATTTCTCACCAGCTACACACTGCTCTGCAAAGCTTCAGTTTTTTTAAGTTTAAAAAACAACAGACGTCTGTAACATAATTATAAGTCTGGACAGAACTAATGAGCTGAACATGTTCCTCATTAGATTCAGTTCGCCCCCTGCCAACAGACCACACCCCTCCATGAGCCCATGCCTTTTCTGTCACACCTCCTGTCTGTCACCCTGCAGCTCAGTCATGGACCTTAACACAGCCTCATGTCCCTCCACACTTGACCATTCTGAGATGTCCTCTGCCTCCACCTCTAGCTTGTCTGTCTCCTGCAGTCAGGTGAAGAAACAACCGAAGAGCCTGAACTGGAACAAGGCTGCAGGTCCATCCCCAGGGTTCTGAAAACCTGCTCAGACCAACTATGTCAGATTCTACAGAACCTTGTCAACAGCCGCCGGGGTTAGAAAAGAGTTCCTGTGTTGTCAACATCCTACTTTGTTGCAGTACCCAAAAAACTCAGACATATGAACTAAATGATTACAGACCAGCTGTCCTAACATCTCACCTCAGTAAGCAAGGGTACACCTTTCAGGACCCGTTACAATTTGCTGACTATAATGTTCTTGGGGTTGAAGACGCCACCATCTACCTGCCTCAGAAAGCCCACTGTCATCTGGATCAGTCCGAGAGCACATTGATGATCATGTTTTTTAATTTCTCAAGTGGTTTTAACACAATTCAGCTGCTCTGTTATGTGAGAAGTTCCATAAATTCCAGGTGGATACCTCCACCACCACCTGGATTTATGTCTACTAACAAACAGACCACAGTTTGTGAGCCTGAACGGTTGTGTGTCTGAGATGGTGGTCAGCAGCACTGGAGCCCCTCAAGGGACTGTACTCTCACCATTTCTCTTTACACTGCACACCTTAGACTTCCCATGAACTGTCCAGTCAACTGCAGAAATACTCAGATTACTCTGAAGCTGTAGGGTGTATCATTGATGGACAAGAATCTGAGTATAGAGAAATGGTGAGATGGAGAAGAAACAATCACCTCATCTTAAAAACAAATTAAACAAATAGCATTATTGTTGACTTCAGGAGGAACAGGAGTAAACAAAGTACTGTTTACATCCTGAGAGAAGAGGTGGAGGTGGGGGAGAAATTCAAGTACTTTGGAATTCAGATGGACAACAAACTGGACTGAAATTGCAACACAGGAGCATCTAGAAGTTTCCCTTGAGCTTAACATCATGTTCTGCACAAGTCTGAATCAGGTGTGTTGAACCAGGAAAACTTCAAAAACCTGCAGGACACCGGCCCTCAAGGACCAAGACTAAGGATCCCTGTTCTAGATACGTCTGTGTTGCATTTCCAGACTAGTCTGTTGTCCAGCGAGTTGTTAATATACAAGTTAGTCATTTAGAAGAAAGCACGGAGCTGACTATTTCTGGAGGAAGCTGAGATCCTGCAATGTTTGCACCAAGATCTTTAATATCTTCTTTCAGTCTGTGGTGGAGAGTTCAGTCTGCTTTGCACCATCTGTTGGGGCAACAGAACAAACTGGTCCAAAAGTTCTGGTTCTGTTCTGGGGATAGATCTGGAGCTCCCTGAGCTGATTGTCCAGAGAAGAATGCTGCATGATGGACAATTCTTCACATTCTCCACACCAGTGATTCCCAACCCTGGTCCTCAAGGCCCACTATCCTGCAGGTGTTAGATGTCTCCCTGATTTCAAATGAATGGCTCATTAACAAACTTGTGCAGAGCTTGTCAGAGAACCATTTCATTTGAATCAGGTGTGCTGCAGCAGGGAGACATCTAAGACCTGTAGGATAGTGGGCCTATAGGACCAGGGTTGGGTATCACCAATCTACACAACACAGAGAGGAAACAACAAAGTGTGTTCAGTCAGAGGCTTCTTCAGGTCTGCTGGAACACAGAAACCTGCAACAGACAATGTACAGCAGGAACTTTTTTTGGATTAATAAAATATTTTTTCATATTTTTTCAGGCCAACCAGAGATTTTTGAAGTTATAAATGTGTCATCTGTCATCAGTGATAAGTGGAAACTTTTTTGGTGTTGATTACATTTTGGCTCATTTTTGCTCCAAAGGTGTTATAGGTTATAACTGAAGGTGATAAATATAACGAAGAGGGTCACCCGGTGGGTGATGAGAGACAGAAGGCAGAGAAAGATCTTTATAAGATGCTTGGAGACAAGAGCCATCTCTTCCTATTTGTTCCCCTTCATGTCACACTGCTCATGAACACAGCATCCACTGCTCCAATGTCAAATGACTCCCTGAGCACATGCGTGTTCACTGCGGTTTAACATTATTGATGCTGACAGACTGTCACATCTCCAGCAAAAGAAACTCTTCCTTCTCCTCCTCTCCAGGGTCCAGATGCATCAAACTGTTTGTTTTAAAAATGAAACTATGTTCACACACAGACAGATGTGTGCACATTCATTCTTTATTAAAAATAGGTTCTGTTTCATTCTGAAACTACGTGTAAAAACCTGCTTTCAACTCCTATTTTTGGCTGTGAATGGAAGCAGGAACTCTTCTGAATAATAATTTGCAGATAAAATTTTGTTTGGCTTTTATCAGCTCACATAAAGACAGGATCAGAGCATCTGGACCAGCAATAGCAGCAGCAAACCCATACAATCTGGCATGGAGATCACCAGGAAACAGGCATACATGTAGGGTACACGGTAAACGTGCATCTACAGTATGAATGGTTTTAAGACAGCATGATGTGTGAATTTGCAACACATCTTCTTTTATTACAATTACAACTTTTTTTGCAGGAAAATGTGTGTGAATGTACTCAGTGTGGCTGAGAACAGCCCATAACCCGCCACACCTGATTCCCATTCACTCACCCTACAATATATACCCCAGCATGGACCTGAGTTCTCTACCTCTCCAGCTCCTGGTATAAGGATGTCCAGTCAGCCCTCCCGCTGCCTGTCGCAGTAAGATGGTTCTTTTAAGTTTCTGGTCTAAATAAAGTTCTGTTAACCATTCTTCTGTCTCCGTAAGGTCCATCCCTGACACTTGTGTTAGTCTAACAACATGTTACTAGACTGACCACCACATTGTGCTGCAGCATCTCAGCTAGAGAAAATAACACTCATCAGAACTCCTCAGATATTGCCAGAGGGTTTACAGTGATCTAGATGAGCATTAAGGAGCAGGAAAGTGAATTCCCAGCAGCCACCAGCATGAGTTCTGCCTGTCACGAGAATTTACTTCTCACAACTTCTCATTGGCAGCCAAACTCCATGAGCAACATGAAAACCCACTGCAGCCCTTAGCAGAAAACACCAACATGCTTTTGAACAGCAAAGCAGCTGTGAGTTCAGTTCTGCTCATTTAACAGGATAAATATTTGAAAATCAAAGTTATAGCTCAGAAGCGATCAACAACATTTGGCCCCTACTACATGACAGCGGAGTGTCATGAAAGCCAGAAGCATGAGGTGGAGATGCTGCGCTGCTTCTTGCCCTCCGTCCAGTCAGCTTTACCCACAACCAGAGGAGTTCTGACATTTGATAAAAGACATGTTGATACTAAGCCAGGTTTAAGGATCAGTACTGCAGCATGCTACAATCACTATGACAGACAACAACTCCCAGATTAAACTGGCAGCCATACATGACATTAAAAAACGACCATGGCATACCCAGCTCTGGCGCAAATTATAGGTGATGCCTCAGATGATGTGTTTAGGTTCATCTCACTGTGATAAACCTATGACTCTAATTGCAGCAGGAAGTTGGTGTAGATGTGGTTTTAGCTAAAATAATGTCAGAACACCAACTTCTCTGTGACGTTGCAGCAGGTTGGTTGGTTTTAAACACAGGGATGAGCAGTAACTGGAGAACAGTCACATGGTACCACTAACACTAATATAAATCTTTCATTTTCATCAGTAATCATCATTATAACTGTATTTTTATGTCTAGAACATGTTGTGTATACAATGAAACTATGGTGAAAGGTGGATTAATGCTGATATGAGGTCAATATGGAGACCCAAAAATAATAGGCAGAAATTTGTTATTTTTATAAATCTCATGTCTTCATTTTGGTCCTTTAACAAACTGTAATAAATAAATAAATAATTAAGTAATGTTCATATATTTAGTCGTCATAACTGTGTAATATGTCTTAGTTATTGTAGTGGAGAAGGTGTCCACCAGTGTAAACATCAGGGTTTGGAGCAAAAGATTTACAATAAAATGATCCATAAACTGGATTTATAAGGTATGATATTCAGTGTTAAAGAGTTAAATAGGCACCTGGGCGGCGAACAGCGCTGGGTACTAAGTAAGTCATTTCATTTTAGGATTACTGCCATTAAAAAGTAACCATCAGTGATAATAAGAAGCTCTGCAGGTTAAAAACAGGAAGACTAGACACAGAATAACAATTATATACAA
The DNA here is from genome assembly GCA_036919955.1 of Melanotaenia pygmaea. Taxonomy (NCBI): domain Eukaryota; kingdom Metazoa; phylum Chordata; class Actinopteri; order Atheriniformes; family Melanotaeniidae; genus Melanotaenia; species Melanotaenia pygmaea. The sequence continues at coordinate 27,380,879 of JBAFSZ010000017.1, forward strand.
TTACATACCCATACAATACAATTATACCCTGGCTATCATCACATACCCAGCTGGCATAATAGCGTGGACAGAGGAGAAGATGGAAGCCACTGATCTGTAGAAAACTCCTCAGGATGCTAAAAGGTTTCAGCCTGTACAGCTGAAGAAGGCTGGGGGCCTGCTGGGTGGTAAACCATCCTTTTCATTTATACAGCTGCTTTTTCAAATCATTTATGAAATTCTACTGATATAATCTGATGCTGCCTGAGCGGATTGGTCGTGGTGGTGCAGCTGCACACACTCAGAGCTTCTCCTCACTGTTGGCAGATTAATGGCTTCATATTTCCTTACCAGCATCTGATTTTTAGACAGAAATTGTGTCGATGGGTGTTTTTATAACAGCTCTGCAACACACACACAACACACTTCTCCATCTCATGAGAAAGCTGCAGATCTGTTAACAAAGAAACTCCAAAATAAAACATTCCTGGTCCACCAGAAATCACAATTTAAAAACAAATAGTTGGCATCCAAATACATCAAGTTGCTTTCATTAGTTTTCATTTCAGAATGTTATTCTCCAACTAATGAATCAAGCCCATCTACGTCTGGAAAAAGCAGTGGTTCCCAAACTGGGGGTGCAGGCCAATTTATAGTTTTTGCACTGCAAGCAAAACATGGACAAGTTTGTGAAAGTACCAAAGGGCAAACGATAATGAATCAACAACAGAGATTTTAACTACTGAAAACAGAAAGAAAATAGGATGAGGAAGGTCTTACTCTGGTCTGACTAGGAAATGGCAAAGTAATGATAATGGTCAATGCTGTTTAATGAAGAGTGATGTCTCAAAACATTAGCAGGGGTGGCCGTAGCTCAGGCTGTAGCAGCCACTGAGGCAGCCGTCTACCAACTGAAAAGTTGGTGGATCGATTCCCGGCCACCCTCACTCCACGCCGAAGTGTCTTTGGGTAAGAAACTGAACCCCAGGTTGCCTCCTGATGTGCGTATCAGGGGATTGAATGTGTGCTTGCTGCAGACACTTACTATAAAACAGTAGAAGTGCTGTGTGTGTTTGTATGTGTTTGTGTGAATAGGTGAATGTGACATGTTGTAAAAGTGCTTGAAGTGGTTAACGTGACTAGAAAAGTGCTATAAAAATAAACAGTATGAAGCTAAACAAGACTTCTCAACCTGAACACAAAGAAAAGCTTGTTGATTACTTTAGAAATAAATGACAACTATCATATAATAAAGCTGTTTTACTTAAGGCATAATTGTTTGCTTTGAGAGCAAGATTTGTGGTTTACACGCTCAAATATCATCTTGCTCTCTCTCAAAACTCTGACCTCACACTCAGAAAGTCCGTCTTGCTTTCAAATATATTGTTCTTCCTTTCAAAACTCTGCACTCAGACTTGGTCTCTTTCCCTCACACTCAGACACGTTCTCTTCGCACTCAAAACTTCTGCTCTTGGATATTTTTTC
>JBAFSZ010000017.1:27388574-27401364 GCA_036919955.1 Melanotaenia pygmaea
ATCCATCCATCCATCCATCCATCCATCCATCCATCCATCCATCCATCCATCCATCCAGCCAGCCAGCCAGCCAGCCATCCATCCATCCATCCATCCATCCATCCATTTTCTATATCGCTTTGTCCAATTAAGGGTCGCAGGGAAGCTGGAGTCTATCCCAGCAGTTAGCAGACGAGAGGCAGGGCACACCTGGACATGTCGCCAGTCCAATGCAGATAGTTGATGTAATAAGAGTTAAAGCCAGTTTTGTACTTACAAGCCTTGTAGTCTCTATATACTGTAAGTGTGTGAGTATGTTGCCATTTTATTTCACCATGCTTTGTTGAAGGGCACATAATGCTGTTGCAACAACTTAAATGTTGTATACTGTATACAATCCAGTTGATTGCATTTTATGTTAAAATGCAATCAACTGGATTGTATATTATATGTGCTAGTCCTCTGACTCAGTGTCAGCCAAGCTGTCACTGTGTATCTGTAGAAGTGGAGAACATTCAAGACAGCTGCCAATCTTCCCAGGAGGGGATATCCCAGCAAGTTCCAAGATCAGACCATGAAAATCTTCCCAACCCTCAGTTAGCATGTTAAATGTTAAAGTTCATGACAGTCCAGTTAGAAAAAGACTGAAGCAGTATGTTTTGTTTGGAGGGGTTGCAGAAGAAAGTCACTTTTCTCTAAAAAGAACATGGCGGCATGGCTTAGGTTGACAAAGCTGCATCTGAACAAACCACAAGACCTCTGGAACAATGTCTTTTGGACAAACCAGACCAAAGTGGGCATGTTTGGTCAGAATTAACAAAGAACCAAACACAGCTTTTCAGCACAAACGCCTCATAGCAACTGTTAAACATGGTGGTGGAGGGATGATGAGCTGGGCTTGTTCTGCAGCTACAGGACCTGGACACCTAGCAGTCACTGAGTGGACCATGAACTCCTCTGGAAAGAGGTGGGAGGTATTCAGATGTAGGAACTAAGACTACTATAAACAGAAAGTGTGAGATAAGATGTCAACGAGTTAAAATTTTTAGGTGATTTGAGACTCCAAACCTACAATTTTTGAGACTTCGTAAACCTGTCAAACAAACGTAAATTGTTTCTGTTTAATAAAACCATACACATCTCACAAAGCAGCAGCTAAGCAGATAGTAATATTTTCTGACTTATCTTACTGTGGGGCCGAACAAACCACAATCACACTATTAAGATTGTTTTATGGCATTAAAATACTAGATGAAAAATCTGTAAGATGGCATCATAGCTTCATCCTGAGGAAGCATAATATGACAAATTTTGACTGTTTAAATGGTTTTTCATTCATAAAACTGATATTTGAAGAAGCAGTTCATAACTTTGCAGATTTTCTCCTCATCCGCGGCTATTCCAGCATCTGTCTTGCAGCCTGTATTGTGAGATCCGTCCAGCGGGTAAAAGACATTCTCGTCTTAATTCCTATCTTTTTGCTTTCCCTGTCTTTTTTTCTTTCTTTCCCTCTCTTCCTCCAATAATGTCTTGTGTGTTTATATTGTTTGTTAGCATGTGACGCATTGCATAATGCTTATTCCAGATGAAAAGGTTCTGAAGTGGTTTCTCGGCACCCTGACGCTGTAGGGCAGCAACGACTCCAGATATTAGATGTCACTGTGCTATCAAACGCAGAGTTTTAATGTTAGAAAGATCTCAAACTTTATTTTCTTTTTATACTTTTTTTTCTCCATCTATTGTGTTGCCATCTGCTTTTGACATCTTACATTTTATTGTTTATAATGACAATAATATTTTATTCAAATCTAAGTATAGACGGGGTTATAAATTGGCCGAAAGAAAGCTGCATGGCATCTACTTAGAATAGTTTTATGGAGCAGTGGTTTATGCATTTATCAACAGAGATCAAGGAACACCAAACCAAACCACACCGAACTGTACTAAACCTTCCCATACTGAGCGGGACCCTTGGTGAAAATTTAACTTATATGGCTTCTGAATGAACAAACAACAAACAGCACAGTTATGAATAAATAACGCATCAAAACACACGTGTCAGACTCCGGTCCTTGAGGGCTGCTAACCCAAAGGTTTTTATTTTTTCCCTGCTCCAACACACCTGACTAAAATTAATGGGTCATTAACGTAAATTAAACCAACAGCACCAGAACCAACAGACAATGACACACTGTAGGTTCACGTGACTTCTTAAAATAATGTTCTGACACTGAGCATTTAAAATGACAAAGATCATTATTTCTTTTCACATGGAGACGCTGGGTGCAGCCTGAAGGACTTCTCAGATCTGAAAGAGGATTTTCAAGTTCAGAACCAACAGACCAGTCTGGTTAAAGTTCAGAAAGAAGCTTCACATCCAGGGTGAGATGTGGAGTTTCATGACTTACACAATCAGATGAGGCGCGCGCTGCTGCAGCATCACATTTAAACGCATTACACTTACCGACAGACAGACAGATGACAGGGGAGGCAGACATCCCAGGAAACCGGACCGAACCGACTGGATATGAACTGTGTTGGACCTGCTGGAGAAGCGGACAGACGCGTGTGCGCCAGCGCACCGCGCGGCTCACAGAGTCAGCATCCTGTGCCACCGGACCACACGCAACACCAGCAGAACCTCGTCCAGCTGACACTCGGCTCGTGCTCAGGGTGTTCTTGTGGAGTTCACAAGCAGCTTCGCTGTGACAGTTTCGGCTGCCTCGCGCTCTGAGTCCAGATCGGAGGAGGTGCGACAAATCACGCGCGTGTGAGAGGAGGACCTCTGCAGGTCATCTGGGTCAGAACAAGGAAGCCTGTGTCGTACAGCACAACATGATCATTTTTCACTATTTTACGTGTAAATTTAACTTTATTTATCCCTGAATTCCATGTTCCACAAACAGGTACTGATCTCTGTATTTGTCCAAATCTTATATAACTATCATATAATCTCATTTCTTAAAAAGTCAAGACGTTGTGTTAAATGTAAATAAAACCAGAATTCATTGATTTCCATCAACTTATAATTTAAACAACATATCTTCTCTGGACCAAAGCTCATTTAAAATGGCCTGAGGCAAAGTGGAAAACTGTTGTGTGGTCAGTACAGCATCCATCTTGCAGCCTACCTGTGTTGAGATCTATCCAGCTTGTAAAAGACAATCTTATTTTGATTCCTGTAAAATGTGAAATTCCCTCTGGAAAGCATGGATGCTGTGTCCTGTAGACTAAAGAGGAGAGGGAACATCCAACTTATCAGTGGACAGTAGGAAAGCCTTTCATCTCTGATGGTAATGCTGAATGTTACCCCAGCTGTGCAAGGGCAGCTTCCACATCTGTGAAGCTCCATCAGTGCTGAAAAGTACATGGAGGTTTTAGAGCAACATCTGCTCCATCCGGACAACGTCTCTTTCAGGGAAGGCCTTGCAGATTTCAGCAAGACGATGCTGAACCACATCCTGCATCCATCACAGCAGCATGGCTTCACAGGAGAAGAGTCCAGCTGCTGAACTGGCCTGCCTGCAGTCCAGACCTTTCACCAGTACACAACATCTGGATCATCATGGAAGCAGAAATCCAGTAACCAAGGTCCAGGACTGTAGAGCAGCTAGAATCCTGCATCAGACCAGAAAGGGAACACTTTCCTCTCCTAAAACTCCAGAACTGTTCTCATCACTTCCCAGATGTGTACAATTAAGATTACAGGGGATGTTTCACAATGTTAAACATCAAACTGGAACTACTTTTTACAGACGTGTTGCTGCCATCAGATTCCATGAAATGGTAAAATGTCAGTTTCAACATCTGTGTAGTGTATGTTCGTTTGGGAATAAAATGTGAGTTGATGAGATTTGGAAACCAATGAGTTCTGTTTGTAATTCACATTTTACAGAGTTCTGATGTTGGAACTGGGTTCATGATAAAAAAACCTCTGCTTGTATTTTAAGACAGTTAAACAGCTTTTATCCAAGTAATTTAACTCTTGCAAGAATATCCAATGACTTCTTAGCTGTTTTCTTCTAGGAATGAAGAAGTATCATCATCAAACCCTCCACATGACCCGGAACTCCCATTTCAAGCTTGCTGGAAGTGATCAGAACAGAAAGGGAGGATGTTCAGTATCAACACCACATTCAGATGACAAAACTCTGCCCATGTTTACACGTTTTTAATGTGAGTTTTCCTCTCTGACTGTACAAATAACGATGAAAGACAAAGGATGACTGTTTCCTCAAAGACGAGTTTATTTGTTTTCATTTAAAAAACAAAAGATGAGAACAAAAACATCTCAGTTTGAACGAAATAAAAATCTGCAAACCAGCAGCTAATTAAACACGTCTCTTCAGAATGAAGCTGAATATGAACCCAAACTAAAATCAATAAGACATTCACAGCGAGGATCAAGCGTCAGGAGAAGACGGCAGGATGGACGTTCTGTCTCTACATTAACTCTTATTACTCCCTCCATTTTCTACAATCTTCCGTTTCTTCTCGTCTGTCGATTCTTTGAAGATGTGGTCTCTGTAGTACTGCAGCTCTTTAATACTCTCCTGGATGTCGTCCAAGGCTCTACAGGTTTAAAAGTAAAAAAAACACAAACTCTGTTTACAAGGAAAATGTGTCTGTCAGGTTTTTACTGCAGGTCGGACACAGAAATGTTCCAAGATGTCAGCGTTACACCCAGAGAAAAAAAGATGAAATCTTCATAATAAAAATCCCCTTCCCCACGTCAGATGCTCCCAATTCTACCAAACGTTAACCATCACTACCAGAAGAAACCAGGGGCCTCGGTTATCAACTGTGTGTATGCACAGAAGTGTGTAAACACAAAGTAAAAGGTTTATCAACTTGCACTTGTGCCTAGGAAAATGTAAATTTAAGCACAATTCTTACCTGCGGAGGCACAAAACCTGGTAGTAGAACAGTGAAACAGTCACAGTGCTCAGCAATCTCTAACCTCATGTTACCTAATAAAAGTTCTCAACTAGTGATATAGTGTATAATTTGATTAAGGGGTATGCCAGGTTAAAGACAGCTGTGACAGGACAACCTGAAAAGAAAACTCGTGCCATGGCTTGTGTGTGTGTGTGTGTGTGTGTGTGCTGATCTGTTCAGCGAGTGCCTTCTCAGCCGGTACCACTTCCCCAAAATATCCAGTGCACATCCCGCTCCTGCCATCCCCGGGATTTTTGGCCTCCAGAACATTTCAACAGGAGATTGGAGTCATAAGTGGCAACGCTAAGCAGAATTATGCTGGCAGTGCTGAATGCAATCATTTCTTTGGCCCCAGCTTACACCCAGTTCCCCTACAAACCTCACCAAGAAGCTGAAATTCAACAAGGATTTCACGTCATCACAGGATTCCCAAACAATTGGAGCCATAGATTGCACCCACATCTCAATAAAAGCACCAAACAATGAATTCAGTTACGTAAACTGGAAAGTTTTTATTCAGTTAATGTCCAACTAATCTGCGGTTGGCATGTCTCTTGTTAAACGTTGTTTCCTGGTGGCCTGGAGGAACACGTGACTCGTTTATCCTGCAGCTCTGGATGACTGCTAGGGTTACAGCATATCAAGATTTATTTCTATGCTTCATATGGATTATTGTAGCTTTGTCAAATAATTTCTTCTTTAATTCAGAGACGGTTCTTTCCTCTGATCCACCAGAGTTACCTGCAGCCGTTCCCTTCTCCCAAGTCGTATTTTTTCTTTTGTTGGTCACATCAGGTGTTCCAAACATTATTTTCTGGCTCTTTCTATTTTTACTACAAGTACCTCAGTTTTAGTGTCAGAAAAAGTCCACTTCTTTGCCCTCTTTGCCATGATTTTCATAGAAAAAAAGTCCATTTACGCATTGGTGCTACCATATATGGTCAATTGGAGGCGTTTCTGAATGCAAATGAGCCTCAATGTGCAAGAGCATGGTTATTTAGAATAGGTGGGCTTTATTAAAGGGGAATACTTACCGGTGTGTGTATGTACTTTTGATAAATAAGGTTTTTTGTACACATTCACAATTTTAGTCCTTTGCAAGAATTTTGAAACATTTTTTTGCAAGGTTGATAAATATTTCTTCACTTTTATCATCATCATTTATCATCATCAGATCATTTAAAATTCTTCTCCGCACATATAAAGCTCTTAGTGACCAAGTTTCTTTGGATCTTAAAGGTACAGTGTGTAGTTTATTTGGCTTTTTATTAGCAAAAATCAAGGATTGCTTTCATACATACATATTTTACCAAAGTCTAATCACAATTGTATCCAAATGAAAAAGGGTGAAAGGGCTGAAAGGGTGGTGTAAACAAGCCCAGACGACCATTCAGCTTGCCAGTTTACATTGAAATGGACGACCATTCATACTCTTTTCCTGGCGAGATGGAGGGAAAAATAACCAAGAAAAGAAAAAGAAATAATAACGGGGAGCAAATGAGCGTGTACATTGGTGGAGCATTTACCAGATGGAGGCAACTGATAAAGGAGAGGGACTTTAAAACTGACGCGAGGTTGCAGGCTTTCTGCTGGATGGGTTATTTAATTCAGTCTAACAGTCTGAAGTTTATTTTGGCGCTGTGTTAGAAACAGGGTAGGGTAGTCCAGCAAGCACTTTATCCTCCCGTTTAAGTCGCATCATTTACTGTCACTTGCTATATAAAACAGCAGAAACGGCTAATTTGTTAGTTTTAGCCTACAGTAGAAAAGCTTCATTGCAACAGTTTTCAGTCGTTGCTGTTCACTGAAGTCATACCAGTAGGCGACCGTGTGCTTCTTTCAGACATATTTTCTGAAAGCTTTCCCTCGTGTTTCATCATTTCTTTCAGCTGATTAGTCAATGGGGGTGGGGGTAGTTGTCCTCCTTCTAGTCAGACAAAATAGACCAAAGTAATACCAGTTTTAACGTCGCGATTTAATCATTAGAACCGCAAGCATTCTAACATAAAATATTTCTTAAATAATTATTTTGAATGAATACGTCGCCCACTTCCCTTGTTAAATCAGGTGAAATACGTGTTATTAAACACAGTAATGTTACAGCGCTGACAGGTCCGCTGCCCTGCTTCCTCTTCCTCTTCCTTCATCAGATGATCTCTGAGTCTGCAAGTCACGAAAAAGGATTTCACACGATAACTTGAGCTATTAGCATTAGCTTGGTACCAAATACACGGAGGGCATGCTTGTAACTTATCGGGACACTCGAACTTCTGATAAATATTGACATTTATGACTCTCTGGGCCTCCGTAGTATTAATAACGCTCTTAAACAGCGGGGTTCCAGTAGAGCACTACTCGGTTGGTTGCATTACATTAGCGCACCTCTAGATGGAAGAAATTGTTACACACCGGGGCTTTAAAGATCTCAGAGTTTCACATTTTCCCAACAGACCACTTCATTCTCAGACTGCAGGTTTACTGGTGGTTTCTAGAGGTTCTAAAAGTAGAATGGGAGGAAGAACCATCAGTTATCAGACCTCTCTGAGGATTCAGCTCCCAGTTTGGCTTCAGGAAGCCGACACCCTCTCTACCTTCAGATCAGGCTTCAAACTTTCCTTTCTGATAAATTTTAAAGCAGGTCTGACTTGGTGACCCTTTTCCATCTCTTTAGTTCTATAGGCCAAGGCTGCTGGTGGACTTCCCACCACTGGGCTCCTCTCTGCTCTCTTTAGTTTCCATGTAGAAATATCTGATATCGCTGTTTTCATTCATTTGTGTATCCATTCTTTCTCAGCAGGTATCCTTGGCTTAGTGTTACGCTGCTTGTTGACCCCTTTTTCCTGTCCTCTCCACCGCCAACCGGTCCAGGAAGATGACTGTCCTTCCTGGTTCTGATAGAGGTTGTCCTTTCTATCGTCTCCTTAATCAGCTCAGAAAGGAAGTTTGAATTAAAGAGAATATTTGACCCAGTCTGTTGGTTTCCATAGCCAAGTCATTATTTTATTAATTGGTTTATAAGAACAGTGGGCCAGTTGTTCAAGAAAATCCTCTGATTTTGGTTATTGGACAGGATCAAATCTTGAAAATGGATTGTTCAAAAGGGAAATCCGGATTCCGAAATCAGCTTAGATCACGCAATCTAATCCTGGTTGTTATCTGGATAAAACCCAGATAACAACCAGATTCAAACCCAGCTTCTCAAAACTGTAGAATCCGGATAGCTTGATCCAAAAAAACAGGATTATCCCGATCCCAACAGAGGGCAGGATTACAAGGCGGATTTCATGAAGAACATGCAGCACAACCTAACAGCTGAACAAATAACAGAACTTTTTATTTGGTGCATATGTTATTTGTATTTTTGCACCTGACTTGCTTAACTGCTAGTGTTAAAGTTAAACATGACATTATCATGTCCCCATGAAATAAACCCCCAAACTAATTCTCTAACAAACACACATATAACCGATTTTCCTGTTATTCATTAATGCATAATCAGAAAAGAACCTGTCAAAAAAAGAAATTTCTAACGATTTCATCCCTCACTACACGTCTCGCCCGTCCCTCATTCTGACAGAATGCCGGAGGTTGGGCCACACCTCCACACGAGGCTCAGGAGTTGGCTGCAACTAATGACTATTCCGACAGACGATTAGTCACCTATTATTAAAGCGACTAGTCGACCAGTCGAATTATGTATCTTATAATTATTAAATGGCTCTTATTTGAATGTCAGCTTTTAAATCTTGCATGTGGTTGTTCTGTAAGTCCGACGTGCATCGTCTTTAAATGTTCGAGCATTGCAGACGTGGTCCGCTTCACAAATCTCACATGTACTTAATTTATTTTATAAGTTTAACGTGAAGCTATTTTAGACTTTTGACGTCCTCTGCCACCGTTTTGTTCCGTGGTTGGTCGTCATATTTTTCCCCTGGTGGACTTTAGTGCGTATGCCCAACTCTCAGCAGAGATAGGAAAGAAGATGATGTCTCACTCTGTAGGTTTCTTTCTTTGCGCATGTGCAACTCTCAGAGATGGAGAAGAAGACGATGTCTCACACTGTAGGTCGTTTTTTTTTTCTTGCACACTATAGTCAATGAGTAAATTCATTGTTGACTAATTTTATGTCGACAACGTCGACTAATCACTGCAGCCCTACTCAGGAGCGTCATCAACATTATGAAAGAGAGGGAGAGTCCATCTGGTCGCATTCGGGAGCTCATATCAATTTACATGCTGAAAATTCGGATTTGGTGATCCTGAAAAACGGAATTCTGGATCAGGGTGATCCAATCCTATTTTGCTTTGAGGAGCTGGTGTAAAAGTAAGCTGGATTACGTGATCTACCGTCCTGAAAAAGCCGGATAGCTTTTATCCAGATTCAATTTTTTGAACAACCGGCCCAGTTTTTTTTAAGTGGACTAATTTGGATAATATGATGGGTTTATTTTAACCAGATAAAAACAGGACTTTACTGAATTGAATTGGATTGAAGTGGACTTTCTAAAAGTGCCTCGAGATGATTTGCTGTGAGTTCATGCCGTATAAATAAAGCTGAAGTTAAATTAATTAAATGGTATGAAGAATACTGTTTTTTATGATCAAATAATTAATTATCTAATTAATCTAATAATGTGATTATTCGCCTGATCTAACTGTAATTAATAAAGTAATAATTATATTTAACTAATTAGTACCAAAACATTTATCTGTTTGAACAGGTTTGCTTATTTTTGGGTTTAATGTGAACGAACATCCTCCCAGTCTGGAGGTTTATCACATTTTTCCAGAAAGCCAAATCAAAGATGGTTTCTGACTCATCACTGGTCAGCACCAGTAACTGGTTTCAACCTTTGCTGGTCAGCCTTCTGTATGTTGATGTGAGTGTGATGAACTATAATTTCTTTTTATGTGTGTTTGGGTTGTTGCGATGTACCTGTGGCTTGCTTTCTTCTGAGGAACCAGTTTGTGTTCTTCGGGGTACCACCGTCTGAAAACATCCACATCAACAAACCAACTTTAACCAACATTCAGCTCACGTTGAGTCAGAAGAGAAAATCATTGCTTCTGTTCCACATTTTCACAGAGCAAAGTACAAACAGGAAGACGCTGGTTCTGCTGTAAACAGAAGATCCACACAAAGAACTGGGAATGGCTACAATTCATATTCCAGAAGGGAAACTCTTAGCTGATCTGATCACAGGCAGATTTAAATCTGTGCATGTTTACAGGTGCTCAGGTCTATCGCCTACTTTTTTTCATTCTGAACCAGTGAAGAAAAACCTCATCAGCTCACAATAAACAGCCTGTAATCCATCCATTATTCCCAACATTCCCAGCTGGCTTCAGCGTTTTCCCACCCAGCATTAAAACTCAGAGGGTAAAGTCAGAAACCAGGAGGGTCTGATATAATTTCAGGACTTTTTAAGCATCAGTTCACCTTATTGATGAAAATAAGAGGTCGTCATTAAAAAGGAGGGTGAGAATTGTGTCTTAGAACCAGCTGAGAAACGACAGCATCTCATTGGTCAGATTAATGAGCTCAGTGATGCTGACCTGATGTGCGTTAACACACACCGAGGTGGGCATACAGTACATCGTCTCTGTGAGCCAGCGGGCTGTGGTCGGGAGAATCACCATCACAGAAATAACCAGATGGTCACATGACACCAAAGCAGAGGGATCATGTGATCACCCAAAACATGGACCATCTGAGCATCATCCCAAACTCTCAGGACTAAATACACCAATCAGCTGATTCAACACAAGTCAAGGAACTAAGCAACAAAGGCTGAGATAACGGAAACGCTGCAGTCACGGAACCAACGTGACTAAAATACCAACAGTTTGATCCAGTCGGAGTCCAGGACACTGATCACATGAATTATTGATTTTATTATTTTACAATCTGATGTTTATTCTACTAAAAACAACCACGTTCGGTTTAACCACAAGCTGAACATACAGAAGCTTTTCCATGTTTCAGCCTGGTGTATCAGTCCAGGACAATCAGGAAAAGATCGGTGGGTCTGATTCTGTTTAGCTCTCAGCATTTAGATCAAGGACAAAGACAAGATTAGATTAATTGGCTGGAGTTGTTTATCGTTTGGATGTTTTGTCCACACAAAACCAGCGTTTTGAGAGTCCATCTTTTTTATGATCCTATGAAACAATTACCCCAGTTTCCCTAAAAAAAAACACACGCCAACAACATTTTCCACATGGAATGTCCTCGTGGGCGCTCCGTAGTCACCAACCTGCTGAGCTCCTTGATGGTGCTGACATCGACAATTCTGTAGTGAAGGTGGTACATGAACTGAGGCATGTACTTGTCCAGGAACCTCTTGTCTGCATGCACCGAGTTTCCTGGAGGGCAAATGATAAAGAGGCGGGACATAAGCTGCTGACAGCAGGAACCAGACTGCGGTTCCTCTCCTCAGCTGAGTCCTGACCGAGAACAAGAACTTGGTCACACCACCTACACCTGTAGCTCTGCAGTGAAGAATACAATCTGCACATTATTCAATGAAGGAAACTAGAAGCCTACAAACAAAGGAAGATAAACAGAGAGGCGTTGGCATCAAGATTTGATTCGTACATTTAAACCTCATCCGGTTTTAAACCTTCATGTTTCCCCCACATCCTAGCAGGAATATTTACTCTCCACAGACCTTTTTTCTTTACAACACACATTTGAATTTGAAAAGACACAGGTCAACACATGATCAGGAAAACACTGGATTACACTGAAATTAAACATATTTTAAACACACCCTGATCATGTTAAAAAACTTACTATCAGACAGAGATTGTGTATGTCACACTGATCCTCCACCTTCAGCCCAGGGAGGGAAGATCTCATCCATCCATCCTCTACTATTCACCCCAAACTGCTTGTGTGTATAAGTGAGGGTAGGAACGTACATTAACCAGGATATCAACATCTCATCCTTCCACTCAGCTCCTTCTTCACCACGACAAGCCGATGCAGAAGATTTAATACTGCGACATGACTGTTCCAAATAAAAGACAACATCCAGACTTGTAGAATGTACGGCGGCGATTCAGAGCAGGTCTGGTCACCGTGTCCATCTCGAAACCTGGTTTTTCCAAAATAGATTTTTTATGCTGGTTGGGAAGCTCCTACTTTCCATTACTATGGCAACAGGAGAGTTGTTAACATATGGAATCAGCTGATTGAGTGATTCATTCAGTATATTTAATTTTAATTAATCCTGAGTGTCTTGAGGTAACTCATGAGTAACTGCATTTTATTTCAGTTTCTAAATGTATCATAACAGAATATTTATGTTTTTGATACTCCTGTTGTTATGTTATGTACTTGTTGTTATAGAATAAAGCTGTTTAGTTACTTGTTATATTACCTCACCTGAGGTTGAATGACTTCACACACATACCCCCCCCTCTCTCATATCATATCTGACAGTCTCCCCTTCGTCTAGGAACAAATGTACTATAAACAGGAGAAAACTACCTGCATCTCGCAGAGCTTTAAAGCTAAAAGGTCTGTGTAAAAGACACACTCGGTGTCTGTTTCTGCTTCAGAACAACAGCCTTACTTCTGCGTCGTTTCCTGAAACTATACGTGCGTGCATTAAAAAGATAATGCCGGTAAAAGGAATTTGCTTTAACGCCTTAACTTTGACAGTCCTAATAAAACACATACTGTATGAATTAATTAAGAATCCTGATGGGAATCTGTAAACACAGGCTCAACTAATTCTATCAGACTTGGAAAACATTCAACCAAACTGATGAAGCATGTCATTAAATGCTAGGGGTGGTGAAAAAAATCGTTTTTATTCGGAATCGAGATTCTTGTTCATCAAGATTCAGAATCGTTTCAAAATTT
>JBAFSZ010000017.1:27435552-27446337 GCA_036919955.1 Melanotaenia pygmaea
GACTGTTGAAGGGGTGTCCCAATTCGTAGGGGTTGACTTTTCAGCCCTACCCCTTCTAGCTCCGTTTTAAGGGGTAGCGGTAAGGGGTAGGGCCAAGGGGTGAAATGGGATTGGGCCTAAATCTGATGGTTACTGTAAAATGTCTGGACAGTGGTCAGGAAACCTTCCTTTGTCTTTTAGCTGGTCTGAACAGATAAACCCAGAGCTGCACGTTACAAACATGTTTCTCTGTTTCACAGCTAGAAAATCTGATGTTGGACAAAGATGGACACATCAAGATTACTGACTTTGGTCTGTGTAAGGAGGGCATAACTCCAGATGCTACCATGAAAACCTTCTGTGGGACTCCTGAATATTTAGCGCCTGAGGTAAGGCACATACACCTTGCTGCATGCTTAATCACACACATGTTATGTAGAAAATCTCCTCTCAGTTTCAGTTTGTTGTCAACAGCATAGACAGATGAATCAGTTCAGAATGAAACCTTCTGATCCTCTTCAGGTGTTAAAATTCAGATCAGATGAACAACGTGACAGATTAAAAAACTAAAAGTCAGAATCAGTTAAGAAGCTGCTTCCTCTTTTGGTCCACTCTTCTCGTCAGCCTTGCTTCTAAGCTAATTCTCCCACGCTACCAGGATCAGCTCAGACTCTTCTACAGATTTCTGCCACTGGGTGGCAGCAGAGGGTTGAAACATGGCGATGTGGCTCTAATGGAAGTAAGAGTAAGTAACCATCAGAAAGAGTAATGGTGATGGAGCTCAGCGAGGGGGTTGAGGAGAGGAAAGGGTACAAAGTTTCATAGTTCAGCTGACATTGGAGGGAACTGACAGCTGATGTTTTTTCTTTAAAGTAAAGTTTTGGAGGAAGTTAAAGGAGGATGAACAGCAGGTGACTGAAAAAACATGAAAACTTTCTGTCTCTTCTCATGTGATAATGAAAACGTTAAACAACTGTAAACACACATGGACTGTCACCAGTATCATCCCACTTTGTGATAAATCCTGAAATGTCTCCTCCTGTAGGTCCTAGAGGATAATGACTATGGCCGGGCCGTGGACTGGTGGGGTCTGGGTGTAGTCATGTATGAGATGATGTGTGGCCGCCTGCCTTTCTACAACCAGGACCACGAGCGCTTGTTTGAACTCATTCTCATGGAGGAGATCCGCTTCCCCAGAAACCTGTCGCCCGAGGCCAAGTCCCTGCTGGCGGGTCTGCTGAAGAAAGATCCTAAACAGAGGTAGGTGGTCTGAAGGCTCCACTGGCTGCTGCGATTTGTACTGTACAAACCTCTTTCTTAAAAGATTTTCTTTGGACTGACAGATTAGGTGGAGGTCCCAATGATGCCAAAGAAGTAACGAGCCACAAATTTTTCATTTCCATCAACTGGCAGGATGTGGAACAGAGAAAGGTAAGACCGCAAGTCCACCATGTGGATCATTTCACAAAACTGGATAAAATGTTTACATGTTTACAGATGCTTAAGTAAATCCTGCAGGTTTTGGTTGTTTCTCTGATTTAAAACACTTATACATAAGACACACACATAAGAAAGGGGCCTGATAGCCAAAGGCTCTGCCTCCCATTCAACTCTTGTGACTCTGGAAACCACAAGTAAACCTGCAGTCTGAGAGCAAAATATGGAGCTATGAGATCTTTGATATACAATGTCAGACAAGAGATGCAGATTTTCTGGATCTGCACCTGCTCTGAGTAGATAAAGACTAAAATCTTGCTGGTTTTCAGCCTCACGTGATGTTAACTTTCACATAAACCTGGAAGATGCTCTGACCCCCAATTTCCACCGGGTTCCACCGATCCCAGCGGCAGGACAGGAAAGATGCCCTCCCTGTAACTGACTCAGACTGGCTGACTGCCTCTCTTTGATCGTTAATTTTAATCTAGGCTCTGATAAACAGCAGAAAAACAACCACAGAAGAGATTCATTGTCTAGTTGAAATATTATTTATTCAGATCCATAACTCATGAAAAATGTGGCTTAAGATCATATGATGCTGCACCCGCCCACATTAACAGCTGTTTCTAAGAGTTTTAGCAAGAATGAAAACCTCCATCATCGGACCTGTCCTGTAGCCTTTGAACCTTGACTTTAAACTAGACTTTTTTTAAGGATTAGTGATATCAGCTCCCCTCAGAAACTATGAAATATGTTTCAGTATCTCCAGGAGGGGAATATATTTTCTGTGTCGCAAAAACATACTTTCCAGTAGAAAGCAGTAGAATCTGTTACTTGCAGTGGTCTCAGTGTTAAAGGAATTTTATCTTAGCCGTGTTCAATGACCACTTCCTCTTCCTCCTCTTCTCCAAGTTGACTCCGCCCTTCAGACCACAGGTGACATCAGAGACGGACACACGGTACTTTGATGAGGAGTTCACAGCGCAGACCATCACACTCACCCCTCCTGATAAGTGTAAGTAACCTTTAACTGAGCTTGCCGCCTGCTGACGCCTGACCTCTGACCTGTGCTGACTTTTCTTTCAGATAACAGTCTGGACTGCGACGATCCCGGACAGGAAGCGCATTTCCCCCAGTTCTCCTATTCTGCTAGCATAAGAGAGTGACGACGTCTCTCCCACACACACTTGCTCACATGCACACCTACACACACATAAATACACACACACACACACCTCGGCCACACCCTTTACAGACATGAAATAAGGAAAATCTTTATCATTGGTGGGTTTTGCTCCACTGTGGTCCTGGCCTTTCTGGTCCTGGTCTCTGTGGTACTTGCCTCTGTGGTCCTGGACTCTCTGGTCCTGGTCTCTGTGGTCCTGGCCTCTCTGGTCCTGGGAGTCATCTCAGTCGGGTCAGCTAGCAGCTGCTTCACACTGGAAGCCAAAGGTTTAGACATGAGCTTCTTCATGACTGTTGGGTGCAGTGATGAAGTCATCTTCATGGTCAACGTGTCATGGTTTTGGCTTGGTTTTGCTGAGTCATCAGAAGAAGCTCAGTAAGAAGTTACTGCAGATTTGTGATACTATTTTTCTGTACATGGAGCTCAACTGATCCCTTCATACTGTACATGCTGTTTAGAAATGGTTTCCATTATTTTCTTATTGTTTACCTCATTTTCTCTGCTTCATTACGTCTTCTTGTTCTTCCTGGAGCCCAGTTTCAGATTTAAATCATTCATAAAGGTTAAAAGTGATGTCTCTTATGTTTTGACATGACATTATTCTGATTAACCAGGGGTCTGAACCCCGAGGCCGATGTTGTGCCATAAATTGATTGTCTGCCAGAAACTTTGATGGCCGTGCAGCTTGTTAACGCCGTGTCGCTCAGTTTCTCTCTGTGGTCTGCGGCTGTTACACTCGGTTTTAAACCGAGATAACACACAAATGCAAGTGACGGTATGTCCATACTAACAAAGAAAGTCTGCCTTTGCAAGTGCTTTAACAGATTAATTAGAGCTGCAGAGGTGCTGTACTAGTAGGCCTACCGTATGATCAGTTTCTGGCAGACGATCACTTTATGGCACAACAAGTGATGGTCTGCCAAAACCTGATTATAAGGTACTAGTACCTTATAGTAGGTAGGTAGGTATACTAAGTAGTAGACCAACTAGTACGATACTAGTTGGTCAGTAATCTGTATTGTATGAAAGCAGAAAACATTCATGTTGATTCTACATTTTATTGACAAGAAATGTACTGTAGCTAATCAATTTAAAAAAAGTCATGATCAGTGGAAATTTAACTATTATATCATCATAAACTATCATGAACTGTTTGGACTTTACATACTAAAAATGAAGAAGAATAAGGAAACACATGAAGCCTAAACAGTGAAGCAACATCCCTGAATATCATTTCTGATTACACTGATATCAATTCATGGCACAACACAGGATCGGCCTGATCAAGGTTTCTTCTGATTCAGCTCAGGATTTTCATTATTATAAAGCTGATTCTCTTATTTGTTTGTGTCACCATGGCAACTGTTGCTAGCAACCCCACCTACTGTGGAGGCTCAGTTCTGAGACAAACGCAGATGAAAGCTGCGTTTTCATGGAACATTTTAGATCCAATCAAAGGTCCAGTCAGAATAAAAATGCATCATATAAACGCCCTTATCTGATTGGCCTCAATTAGAATGTATTTTCTATCCAATCCTTAGATTACCAGATCATCAGGACAAAATAACCATATCTACACTCATCCTGATGGGTTCCTTGGTAGATGTTGTGTCTATAGTTGAGGATTATTGTTTATCTTGACAGATGAAAGGATCTAAATTTCAAATTCTTCTGAATTAGTCCACATTGCACATGTCAAAAGCTTTGTGATTGTATTCAATTTTCCATCATGTAGACACACAACTGATCGGATCACTTTATTATCCATGTAAACTTGTCAACTGGAGTCTCTGATCAGATTGAGAAGAATAAATATTTTTCCCTGTAAATGTTTCTCATGTTCCTGAAACACACTCGTTTAACAAAACGGTTAAACTATTAGAAATCCTCCTGCTGACATGGCAGTATTTATCAGATTATTATTTATTACACGTGTTACTATTAGTTTTTGTTCATTCTGTAAAATTCTTCAGTCGTTTGTTTCTGCTTTACACAAACGATATATCAAAACATAAGCGTTTTCTATAGCTTTCATCCAGTGTGACGATCATAGCGATAGGCTTCACGGTTTACTCTCAAAGAGCCTCACAGCACAGGGTGCCCCACTCCATCCTATTCACTTTGTTAAGGTTTTTTCTGATTTTCTCAACTCAGGAGTTGAGGGGTGTTTTTATCTTGTCAGGAAAAACTAAATAGACAATTTAATAAAAATCACATCCGTGTGTTTGACCCTTCTGCTGCTCATGGTTCGAGAAATTTTTATGCTACTTTTTGTCCGTGAAGAGCAGCTGTTTGTTCGAAGGGTGCGCCAAGGCACAAATGAACCGAAAGCTGAGACTTTGTGTTGGAGTGACTCATCTGGCAGTGAATGTTTCTGTCGTCGTGGTTACACAGGTGCTCTGAAACATGGCTGCCCCCATGATGCATGTTTTACAGCCAGTATGCATATAACTAACTGCATTGATAGGCATGAAAATTTCTTCAGAAATTTTTGATTTTTAGCCTATCGGGAACGTACAATTGTGGCATTTCCAAAGTCATAACACCCGGCTGACGACCAGCTTGGTGAGATCTCCAGTGTTAGGGTTAGTTAAAGCAGGCAACCAGAAGATAACCTGCTAAGTTGAACCCTCTTCATGGTTCAGACACTTGTTGATTTCTGCTCATGTCAGTGAATGTAATTCTGAATGACAGTGATGCAATACATTTTTGTAACCATGTGTAAATGTCTTTGTTTTTTCATTCTTACCACCCTGATGTTCCTCTGCAGATGAGAGCTGATAGGACCCTCAGAGCGGTTTCTCATCAACAGGCTGTCGCTGCAGACATTCATTTTTACCAAAGCTCAGATTTTAAACTGCAGATGTTTAAGTTAAGGTTCTGGTTGCATGCTGAAGCAGCTGGAGTCTGAGAGGAGGAACCATCTTCTCTGCAGATCCTCTGTAACAGATGTGGCTTTATTAGTTGAGCAGCCATCTGCAAACAAAGATCAGGTGTGTGAGCACAGTAAAAACACTGAAAACAGAAAAATACTAAGCATTAAAAATTCATGTAATATGAAGAAAAAAAGTAAATTAAATCTAAACTATAAGACGGCTATAATTTCAAGGTTTAGTATTCTTCATCTGCAAAACCAAATGTCCTCTACATCATCATCAAAGGACTTCAGTGGTTAAAAAACACAAAGTGAAGGGATGAAAAAGATAATTTGTATTTAATCTGAAGTAGTAATGACTGAAGTTTGAAATAATATATATTCACACAGGATGAGTGAAGTTGCTTTACAGAATACAAGAAGCATAATTTAACATTAAAAATGAAAACATTGGTTAAAAACAGTATTAAAACAATTAACATAATTATTAATAAAAATTAACGCTTAAAAGAAACATTCAGAGTTGGACTTTTTTAAATACAAACTATTGAAATGCAGTAGAGAACAGGTGGGTCTTTAACTTAAAATTATATTTTAGCTGACCTGAGGCCTTCCAGGAGCTTGTTCCGGGCATGCAGAGCATAGAAGCTGAATGCAGCTTCTCAATGTCTAGTTCTGGCTCTGGGAACTGGATCCAGATGACCTGAGGGTTCTGGTAGGTTCATACTGGGTCAAGAGGCCACTGATCTTTAGTAAACTCTGAATCATTGTTCTCCAATGAACTAATAGAACAAGCAGATTAGCTCAGTGGAACATCCAACAGTTTAAGTTGGAGCAACTTGCTGAACATTGCTATGAATATTATTAAGGTGTTTTCTAAAACCTGCACATGTTAGGAACTGATGCCTACAACCGTTTTGGGAGCAAATCAGTTTGAACTTAGGCCCAGGATAGTTGCAATATTCAGTATGGATAATAATATTAATGGATTAGATTTATAAAGCGCTTTTCAAGGATCCCAAAGCGCTTTACATTGTGTATCCATTATTCATCCACTCCTCACTCGTACCTGGTGATGGTTGCTACATGTGTAGCCACAGCTGCCCTGGGGCAGACTGACGGAAACGTGCCAGCCAATCCACGCCTCTTCAACCATCAACGAACATTTATATCCACATTCATACACCAGCAATGGATGTAAGGAGGGTGAAGTGTCTTGCCCAAGGACACAACGATGGATGACTGGGGCAGTGGGAATCTTCTGGCTCTCGGGTCTCTTACTCTTGGTGACGCTTTTTATTTTCCCCACATCAATGTAGTACACTTTTGTTTGCAGGATTGTGTCGAAGTTTACAAGTGCACCATCATAAGACAACTTAAAAAGTTCATCAAGTGCACCAAGGGAGCACGTCCAACAGCAAGGAGGTACGGCCGGTGTCCCTGGTGTTTCCTGAGATGCTCCTCCAAACTACAACATGACTAGGATTAAGACGTGAACAGTGAATGTTAGACAAGGATTAAGTACTCTGATAAGCAGTTATTCGATTGATGATCAAAGGATAAAGCAAACATGAATGAAACTTTGTTGTATTACAATGCCACTACCTAATGGACAAGTCTTTCAGCTGCATCACAGCCACTGATCTTTGGAGACTTCTTCAACCACCTCCTGGAGGACAGGAGATGTATCAGCAACAAAAGGGAATCCATTTCTTGGTCATATCCTGAGGAAAAACAGCAGTTAAAGTGATGATCTAGCTTTCAACATTCATCAGAACTATTGCTACCTATTATGCACAACATGAACTGGCAGAGTAACAAGTTACTGTGAAAAACACTAACAACACTTATATGTGATGTTACAAATGTTAACAGATTGTGATTACAGTGGCTGTACAAATAAAATCAAATGCTTGTCATTTACAACTCACCTGCTGTCTCATCAAGGTCACTTCCTACGGGGCTTTCTGCTGACTGCAACAGCTGATTCATCTCTAGTGATGAAGTGACTCAGCTTGAAGAACATGTCCCATTTCTGAAGCAGCCTGGATGATGTCTCATCGCCAAATAGAAGAAAAAGTCAATGTCTCAAACTATATCCTTTTATAAAAACAATAAAATTTACCATTATATGGGAAAGCAGCCAGCACCACGTTTCCTCCTGTATGTAACATTTGCTTCTGGTGGAAAAATTTCTCAATAACTGGAATAGAAAAAAAAATCTAATTTGCTTATCAAGTTATAGCCACTGAGTGGATTAAACGTATCACATTATATGGTACACAGACATGAACCACAGCATATTTAAATAAACAAAAGCAGTGTTAATCAAATTTAAATAATTTTTTTTAAAAAAATGAAACTGAAGTTATACCGCCCCTCAGTAAAATCCAGCTTCACGTATTTCTGCTGATGGTTGTGCTTGACCTGGACCAGCATTTTAACTGGGATATGCAAGAAATGCTCATAAGTCAGGGTTGCACAACAGTTTAAAAAGTCTTTCTTAAAAGTCTGGCATGTGCATGACCGTTTTGTTTCAGCACAGTTATCTGTTGTATCCCCCCTGTGCTAGAAGGCCCAGGATGGATAAGAAAATTGACACACTCCCCCTTTATACACGCCGGATTAAACACGAGTCTACACAGCAGGGATTCCCATTGATTTCACCAAGGAAATTAATTATCACACTTTTTCAGACCTAGACTGGGGGCGGGGGGGGTGGGGGTAGGAGCAAACAACCGTTACCCTCTCCACCCCTTCCCCACTTGCTGTTCCACTGGCCGTTACAATTAGCAACTTAGGCTGTGAGAAAAATGGCACTGAAAACAGCCCCAGCATCAGACCAGCGTCCGTGTTGGCGTGCTAAGGCTAGGAAAAGATATGAGACAAAGCTAGTGGCAGCAGGACTGAAAGAATGCCTTTATCGTCTACCCGCCCCTGTTAGACAAACCAAAACACTGGGCGATATTCAGTTTCCCAATCTTGTGATGTGTTTAGTTTTATGAGCAGATAGGCTCAAATTTGCTATGCTCTGTTACAAAATGAATGCTGTTTGCAATTAAATAATTAAAAAGTCGTTATTTCTTTGTCTACACTCATCATGCCATGAAAATTTACCGCTGGAAGCACATCTTGCTGGTCATTGTATTTGCATGGCTTGGTAAGTGTTCAAATTAGCAAATAATAATATGTAATAATGTGTCCAACAATAATTACATGTGTAAGTATTACGGTAGTAATTTGTAATAATAAAAACATCATGAAATGACAAACTTAATTTGAATAACATCCATTCCTTTTGATTAAATTATTTCTGTATTTCACTTTATCAAATAAAGGAACTTTGAATTCATATCCATAAAAAATTATCATGCACAAGTGATGCTTTTGGTAAGCTAAGCAGATAGAGGCAGTTTCAGCCGGTTGCAATCAAGCAAAGTGAACTCAGCTGTGTCAGCTCCAGGTACTCTACCCCACATGATGCGCTGAAGCGTCAGCCATTGTGTCAGCCCACGTCGGGTTAAGACCTGCGAGTCTACCTGTGCGAGTCCACCGAGCAAGGGCACAAGCTTAAACCTCGTCACTACTAAATCAATGTACAATGTGCTTCAAACCCATCCCTGTCAGACATAGGTACAGACCAAGACATGTCACCCATAGACACTGCAGTCTGCAAAACCTGTCCTTTCCAATGGCATGCGTGTCAGCCATATTCTCTGTCACATTCTGTCTCTGGAACTGTCAGTCCGCAGTGAACAAAACAGAATTCATCAGTTCATTGATAAATCTCTCAGACATTCAGGTCCTAGCCCTGACTGAGACCTGGATCCGTCCAGAAAACACAGCTACGCCAGCTGCCTTTTCTGTCAATGCAGAATTTTCCCAAACACCTCACTCAGTTGGACAAGGAGGTGGAACGGGCATTCTTATTTCTAATAAGTGGAACTTTACCTCTCTCCGTGCTATGGCTAACTGCTCTTCACTTGAGTATCACGCAGTAAAGGACTGTACACCCATCAAAAACATTCTGGTCATTTACCGCACTCCGGGTAGCAGTATAGATGAGTTTGTCTTTGAAATGGACATGATTCTCTCTGACATTACTGATGATGGTACACCACTAATTGTCATGGGAGACATGAACATTTTGCCTAAAGGCGGCTAAGCTAGCCTTTTAACTTCTATTCAACTTCTAGTCAACTCAAAACCTAGGACCTGTCCTCTTTATGCTGTTCCCTCTGACATCCTGCAGAGCATTTTACCTAAAATCAAAACTGCAGTAACCCATATTATCAACTCCTCTCTTAAACCCGGTGTCTTTCCCTCTGCTGAAGAAACCCACACTCAACGCAGCCCAGGTTGAAAACTACCGTCCGGTCTCACTGCTTGCATTCATGTCTAAACTACTAGAGCGTGCCGTCTTCAGTCAGGTCTCACAGTTCCTCCAAGACAACAACCTGTTTGATCCATATCAATCTGGCTATAGGCAAGGTCACTCTACTGAAACGGCTCTCCTGTCAGTTACTGATTCCCTACGACTTGCCAGATCCGCTGGTCAATCCTCAGTCCTTATGCTGCTGGACCTGTGTGCTGCCTTTGGCACGGTCAGCCATCATATACTGTTCTCCACACTCTCAGAGCTTGGCATCTCAGGATCTGTCCTCTCGTGGTTTATGTCCTACTTCACAGGACGATCCTTCAAAGTATCTTGGCAAGAGGGAGTGTTCAGATCACAAAGGCTGTCAACAGGGGTGCCTCAGGGCTCAGTACTTGGCCCTCTTCTATTTTCACTGTACACCTCCTCACTCGGTGCAATCATTAGCTCTCATGGTTTCTCTTACCACTGCTATGCAGATGACACTCAGCTTTTCTTTTCTTTCCCACCTGACGACACAACCGTCTCAATGCGAATATCAGCATGCCTTGCTGATATCTCTGCATGGATAAAGGATCGCCACCATCAGCTAAATCTGTCCAAGACCGAGCTTATTGTCTGTCCATCCAATCCTTCCTTAGTGCCACAGATAAGTGTGCAGCTTGACTCTTTCACGATTGTGCCTACATCTTCTACCAGGAATCTTGGTGTCATGGTAGACAACCAGTTGACCTTTAAGGACCATGTTGCCTTGGTTGCTCGATCTTGTTGATTTGCTCTGTACAACATCAGGAGGATCTACCTGACTGAACACACAGCACAGCTCCTGGTTCAGGCTCTGGTCATTTCACGCATTTACTACTGCAACTCCTTACTGGCTGGCCTGCCTGCATGCTCAGTTAAACCTCTGCAGATGATCCAGAACGCAGCAGC
>JBAFSZ010000017.1:27478744-27493815 GCA_036919955.1 Melanotaenia pygmaea
CGTGAATCACGATTCGACGGAACCTAACACTAGGCCTATTTCGAGCTAAAAGCCTAAGATTCCCTTCGATGTCGCCCCCTCTGGCCCCCGGGTAACACCTAATAGTAGCCGTACTAACTGTATAAATAAAAATAAAATCTAAAAAATAAAAATTATTAAAATGAATTTAATACATGTATATGTATATTTACATATATTATATATATACAATAAAATTAAATAAATATTGAATAAAAACAATGTGTAAATAAATATTTAAATTATAAATTGAGTCAAAATATTGTTGAAACTTTACTTGTTTTTCTCCAGAAATTTCAGGTTGTTAATAACATTTTCTAAAATGATAGTTCATTAAATGTAAACATTTTGATAGTGTACTTCTTTATACCAAAAAGGGGAAAGACTGAGTCGTTTTTCTTAAACGCCGCCTGTTCATTTTTAAGTTTCTCTGTTTGTTGGAGGAGTTGGGAATGAGGGGTGATAATGGCTGAAGAGAGAAAACCGGAGGACAAGGAAAGTTATGGAGTTGTATTCTGATTCCACGAGTAACCCCGGCTGAGTCCCTGAAAACAGACAAGCTAGCAGGATGCTAGCAAGTATTAAACTTTTTAAGTCAGAAGACGGTTCTGCATCAGTTCACCACTGACCCAGAAACCACTGTCAGAAGATTCAACGGTACAAATACAAGGTTATAACCTCCAATCCACCTATGTGTCACAACTATGGCCATTCATCCATCCATTTTCTATACCGCTCATTCCAACGTAGGGTCACAGGAGGCTGGCGTCTATCCCAGCAGTTACCAGGCGAGAGGCAGGGTATGGGCAGGTCACCAGTCCATCTCAGGTCCAACACAGAGGCACAAAGAACCATTCACTCCTAGAGAGAATTCAATGACCAGTTGACCTAACATCATGTCTTTGGACTGTGGGAGGAATCCAGTGAAAAGCCATGCATACACAGGGAGGACATGTAAACGCCACACAGAAAGTTCCAGAGTGAAGCACCAAGAATGGAAACTTGATGTGTCTGACAGGTGATTAACAGACTGGTGTATGAAGGTCCTGAGAATGTTAATATCAGGGGTCAGATAGTCAGGACCAGTGGTTATAAAGCTCAGTTCACAGCTCCGTTTCAGGCTGCGTTGGAGAACATGTAGCTGCTGAGGTTCTGCATCACCTGACATGCCATATACGTGGAGCGCTGACTGTGTGCTTCTGTTGATGGAACTCTGCCGGCTAATTGACAACAAGTGGCAGCTGCTGAGGGTCCAAACTACTTTTCCTCTTAATTGCTGTACTTTCCTCACATACTGTCTCCTGAGCTCAGAAAACAAAAACTTGCTGTGTTCGTTATGTTATGTCAAATTACGTGGCTCCTCAGTAATGAAAGGCACTGATTTTTTTTCTTCTACAACAAGAGGATCTTATGTTTTTGTCCACTTCGAATGATAAACATGATGTTGTTCTGCAGACTTGCTGGAGCCTGAGATGCCTGCTGAAGCAGCAGAGGCTGAATAAACCGGAATAAGCTGGTAACTGCATTCCTGTGTTCAGCGGTACATATGGGGTTGGGAGGGGCCATGCCAACGCTTATCAGGAAGTTATTCAGAGGAATGTGGGTTTCTTCTCATCAGCGATGTCATTGTTACGGTTTCAGGAGAAAACCAGAAGGAATATTCTCCACTGACTCTCGAAACTTTGCAACAGATGAATCAGAAGGTTTTTCTTTAAGTTTTCTGTTCAGAGCCAGCTGTGCCAGAAACTTGTGAAGATGCAGCAGCAGCAGAAAAAGAAGAGGAAGAAGATTTTTGGGGCGGTACGAGTATTTAATGGAGAGGGAATGCAGAGAAAAAACATGAAAAGAAAAAGTCAAATCATTATTATCAAAAATAATAAAAGTAATAAACATCTGGCCTGGCGCCGCTGTGAGGAAACAATATCTTTGGGATCCGATCACACCAAGAGCCAGCCCACCCATTTCCACAGAGGCCAGCACAGCAACCACCCAGATCAGGGCACACCAGAGTCCACATCACAGCTGTAGGATTGCAGTGCAGAAACCCCAGCCACTGGGACAAGGGCGATCACCACGGCAACAACCCCCAGTCCAAGCAGGCAAAGCTCCTGGTGCGAAGGATCCCCATGAGGAAAGGAATGGCTGTTATACATCTTGTGTTGTTTATATTTAGATAACACATAACCGGTCTTTCATGATCTCAGTTAAGTGTGGATGCAAACTTTAAGAATTACTGTGGTGCTCATTAGCAAAGTGGGATTAGAGTATACCCACCTGCAGCTCAGGACTGTGGTATTAAACCTGTTCCTGACTTCAGCAGACCAGAAAGTCTCTGCTGATGCCTCCTCATAGTTGTGTGAAGGGTAACAGTTGTCTTTTGCGTTGCAGTGATGGGAACACAAAACGTCAGCGCCTGGTACGGAGACACCATCGTTGTTCCATGCCAAGGTGGGAATCCACCACCAGCTGACATGATGTTCGTCAAGTGGAAGACCGTAAGTAGCAAACGAGTATACTTTCTAGAAATAGTCGAATGTTTAGTGAGTTTATGATATCCCCAGACATTCAGTGGTAGCATTTACAGCAGGTACAGTACATCCTTTAAACACTCAGATGTTTCAGGCTAAGAAAACAAGAAACATGAGGTTGTTGAGAAGGAGGCTGCAGAAAGTCTATTTTTTCTGTAGATTGTAGCTTTGATCATCGAAGTTGCAGCAGAATCTCACAGCGCCCCTTAACCAGCGGAAGAGGACGGGTGTTACCTACCTTTGGATGAATTTAGTGTTGAACAATCTCTTTCAGCTAAATCATTGTATCCGCCACATGCCAGCTCTGTGTTGCTGGCACCATTTTTCAAGTCTTTTCTTAAACTCATCACGTCAACTAAACACCAAGCATGCGTAGAAAACATCCACCACAGAAACCACCATAATGAGCGTTTACTCAGACTTTAAAAAGACATTATTGACTATATAGGTTCAGGTAATCAATAGGGTTCAGTCTGTCCCAGTCTTTAAATGGTTAATGAAGGTTTTTTATTGGTTTCAATCAATGATTTGTGTCTGAATAGCTTTTTACTTGTATTTGACTTATGAATAGTTGTGGTTGCATTATTTTCTATAGTTCCTTTAATATTTCAGTTGTGATTATTGAATAAAAAATGTATGGTATGAAGAGTGAACCATGTCAAATAAAGGAAAAGTCATCTAAATCTATCTTTTAAAGCTAACTTACTGTGTAAACCTTTGTCTTTATGTAAAATTTGAAAGTGAACCTGAAACAGTGTGCAGGTGTCTTTGGGTGACTTTAACCTGTTGGTAGCAGACGTCCCACAGGCAGGACATGACACATAAATGTGTATTTTGCCTTCCAAGTACCTGCCTGCACTACTGGAAAGCTAGGATTCTTGAGGTGTGAATGATGTATACTATTCCAGGCTACAATCATAACTAGGGATGGACCAATATGAACATTTAGGCTGATAACCGATATTTACAGATGTCGATATATATATTTTGTTTCTAAGATCAAATTCTGTACAAAGTAAAAATTATGGAAACGTTAGGGGCGTTAGCTTCCTGCCATAGCTTCTGGATGGTGGTTTTTCAGATGAAATCAAATTTGGGGTGTTGAATGATTTGACACGGCATCCTCCTTGCATCATTTTGACTTTGCAAATACTGCATACTGCTTTTCAAGCACCTTCTTTTGACACCGTGAAAACTGATCACACAGCTGACATTGCTTCTAGCTTCATTTACATCCCACAGTGCAGTGCTGCATCCCTGTCACATGTCCTAACATGGCCGCCTGGCAAAAAACCTCCTTCCTCCTCCCAACACACTTACACAAACAGTAATGAGACAAAAATAAATATCGGCTGTTAATATTTGCTCATCGGACTGATACAGATATGTTTAAAAATGCTTAACATCAGCTGATACGGATATTAATGCCGATATTTCATTCATCCTTAATCATAACTGTAACACTTATTTCTGACCAGTTGCCAATGCAATCTATCTTTAAAACCATACTGTACACCACTAAAAAAGATGGTTCATAATGCACCTTTTAGACACAAAAAGCAGGATTTTAAGGGATTAAGTAAATCATAGTTCTGGTTAAGGTATCAGAAACTGTGACGTGGAGATTCTCTAAAAAGACTTTTCTGTGTCATTTTATTGTGATCTTGCTCATTAGAAAAGATCTGACGGTCCTGACGACGACTTGTTAGTGAAACAACCCGGAAGCATCCAGGCTACGATTCAGGCCACAGGCAGCTATGCCCAGCGGATCAGCATCGATGACAGCTACAGCCTGCACATCACCAAGGCCTCGCTCAGAGACCAGCAAACCTTCACCTGTATGGTGGCTTCAGAGACCAACCTCAAGGAGTATTCTGTTCAAGTTTTTGTTAACAGTAAGCTTCAAAACAAAGTTTATTACTGTTATTATTATTACTATAATTATTATGATATGCCCACTGATTTTTTTTCACAAATATTATATAAAAGTCTCTTTTTGCATTTCTGTTAAAAAAATAAATAAAAAAAACAACTTTACTGGCAGAGGTTGATGTAAAACATCAGGAGCCCTTTCTGATCAAACATAAGCTGTTACATCCACCCAGTTTAGAGCGAGTTCTTCCAAATCCTAATTTCACTTCCCCAAACTGCCTGTGTGTCAACCAGTAAAAGGTTTGCAAAATGAAATTTGAACTGAGTCACAAAGAGAACTACGAAGTGAGACTTGTATGAGTCCAAAAAACTGATCATGCTCTTTTGTTTTTGCAGAGAAACCTTCATCAGTTGAGACTATGGGCGAGGCCAAAGCACTGATAAAGGACAACCTAACACCAGTAAGAACCAGCACAGACATCATAGTAAAAGGGTCTGTAGAGAGGAAAAAGATTGGATCACACTGTCATAATAATCGCTGTCAGACTGAATACATGTCCCAGAATACATGCAAAGATGTTGGATCATTTTGTGTCCCAGCAACCTAGAAAAAAAGTAAACAAAAAGGAAATAAAGTTTATGATCCAAAATCCAGATTTCCAGCATGTATATCAATGTGAGCTTCGGGCTATGTGAAGAACAGGTAGAAGAGACGGTCTGCATGCCTTAACTGCTTGCAAGTGGAACCACTGGGAGCATGTAACATAATACGTGCATGTATTGTCCTGCATAACATTCCAGGTGGAATCTCCCTCTCTGTGACAATGTTAATGACATACCTGAGCCCCATGTGGAGGTACTGGCCCAACATTCATTCTGTTGGCATTCTGTTGGAATAAGGGATGGGCAGGATGTGTAGTGAGGGATGAAATCACTAGAAATTTCTTTTTTTGACTGGTTATTTTTTGACTATGCAGGAGAAGTGTGTTTGTTATAGAATTTGTTCGGGGGTTTACAGTATTTCATGGAGACATGATAATGTCATGTTTTTAATCTTTGCTTTATTATGCTGAAAGGCTTGTGTCTATTTTAACCACCTTATCCATATAACGATTAAACAAGTCAGGTGCAAAATACAAATATAAGCATATGCCTCGAATAAAAAGTTCTATTATTTGATCAACTGTTAGGTTGTACTGCATGTTCTTCCTGAAATCCGCCTTGTAATCCTACCCACTGTTGGGATCAGGATAATCCTGTTTTTTTGGATCAAAGTTATCCGGATTCTACAGTTTTGAACAACTCAAACTGAGGGTTTTATCCAAATAACATCCAGGACTGGATTACGTGATCGTAGCCGATTTCATAATCTGGATTTCCCTTTCGAACAAAACATTTTTCAAGATTTGATCCTATCCGATAACCGAAGTTTGAACAGCCGGCCCTTAGAAATCATACTGATAATATTATGAATGATGTTTCTATGGGTGCTTAGCTTGGTCTAACCGATTGTTAGCTTTAATTTGTTTTCGCTTGTTTTCAGGTAGGAACATGCGTTGTTACAGACGCAAACCCTGCAGCCACCATCACGTGGAAAAAGCATGAAAAACAGTTGGAAGCTGATGGCAAAGGTAACTCATGTTATGAACTTAAATGATCAGCAGATCCCAAGCTGCTGTTATACAGAGATCCTCCTGATGTACAGCTAATGTTTACCACTGTGAGGACAGTGTCAGGAAACTGAAATGGGATTTGTGATTGTGTTCACTGAATGAATAATAATAAATGGAAACATATAATTTTAACATACATTAAAATTAGATATAAATAAGATATTTAGATTATTTAGAAATTGTTCATCATGTTTCCTGTAACACTATATTTTGATCTTTGTGTCTGATGTTGTCCAGCTGCTGGATCAGACAGGACTAGTTGAACACTGAATGCTACACCTCCACACTAACTCTGTGTTTATGTGTGTGTGCTTGTCTGTCCGTCTAGGTGTTGTAATAACCTCCAGTTTGAAGCTAGATCCAGCCACAGGACTGTCCACCACTTCCTCCACCCTGCAATATTCAGCTACCAAAAAAGACATTGATTCAGTCTTCACCTGTGTATCCACCTACGAGGGGTCTAATCAAGAGATCCCCCTTGGACCTTTTCCCATCTACTGTGAGTGGAATGTAGTCTCCCTATCAGGCTCTATAAATTAGTTACGTCTTCTACAAAGTCATGGCTAGTCAAAGTTACAAGTACAAGTATGTCGACTGACCCCTGCAGCAGAGGAGACTGTGGCTGAAAGTTTAGGTTAGAGAAGAAACTGTGTTGTGTTTATTAAAATCAAAAGCTCACACAAATATGGTAGATTCATCACATATTTTAATACTTCACTAACTTTCTGTCAGTGTAAATGTTTAGAGTGCTGCACAAATGTTCTTTTTGCCCATAGGTGATGATTATCACTGACCAATACAATGTCAAAGCATGAAATAGAAATTTACCCTTATTGGCTTCCCCATAGTTTGAGGTGTAAACCAGAATCTGTTTGCTGTTTATATGAGTTGTATTCCTCTACTGGAAATGGACAAACTGCATGTTGACAGAACAATTGACTGTCTAAAATAACTTGTTTTGTGTATTGAGGTTTGACGAGATCGGATGTGAAGTTGGAACTGGCAGATTGCTGAAAGTTGTTTTAGGATTTTATAAATCAGTAAATCTTTACTATGTGCTGACAGACTAGTATGTCACCTTTTTTGTTACATGCTTACATGTATCTTCATCTGTGAACTTAGTTATGTTTTAGTGAAACATTTTACAAAGTAAACATTAATATTTCCTTTTCTTTATCCCATTATTGTCCTCTAAACCTCTCAGATCCATCAGAGAAGGCTAGCCTTGAAATTCTGTCCAAGCAGCCCATTGTGGAAGGAGACAACCTGACGCTGAAGTGTTCAGCCGATGGCAACCCTCCACCCAACTCCTTCTTCTTCACCTCCCAGGTATTTATTTTTTTATTCACTGTTGCAGCCTGTTACAACTTTCAGAAGAGAAAGTTCATCATTAAAAACTACACTGTTTACTAGATGATGTTAAATTCAGATCAGATTCAGAGTCAGAAATAAATGATTGATCCACAAGGGATAAATCTTTTGTAACAACACACTATTGGAGATAATAGAAATTCAAAGTAGTAAAAATGTTTGCTCATATAAAATTTATTACATACAATATACACATTTGCAGGTACAAAACTTATCAAATATTAATCACTAAGGGTGGACTTACAGAGTTTGATTCCCTGTGGTGCCCGGTGGAGTAAGTCTATTCCTGAATGAATTCATGGGTGTGAGGTGTCTGTCGAAAGTAGACCTTCCCATCCTTCCTTTCTGCTTCTTGTTGTTATGTTTTTAATAAAAAAGTCCATCAGGTCTAACTTTGGATAAGAGTATTTTTATCCCATAACTAGCATCATGAACATTTTTTTTCTTTCTCCATCAGACGAAGAAGATTGAGGTAAAAAATTCAGACACCTACACCTTTCCCTCCATCAGCAGAGATGCTTCTGGTGAATACAAATGTTCCCTTTATGATGATGAGGAAATTCAAGCCTCCCAGCACGTCCTTGTTAACTGTGAGTACTCCTGCTGAGCAGAGGTGTAACTTCTCCACCCTTAACAAGAAGTTGTTCAGACTTTGATTTGAACTGTTCCCCAGATCCCTCCTTATTCAACCAAACCTGGACTGAGACACTTCATAGAACAAGGCACTTTGATTCTCTCTAAATGAAATCAGAGTTACTGTAATCTCAGTTAAACTTTGGCATCCTTGTAAAGTAAAAGTCAGTTTCTATTTTTCTGACATTTCTTTTTCTCAAATCTTTGGATGGGTTTGGATTAGGTAACTTCTTCTTTTAGTGGCCGCTTTGATCAATAAGACGTAAAATGATGCAGCTACACCTGACCAGACATGTTGGTATCTGAGGAAGGTTCCCGTGACAGGTCTCAGCTTTTAATAAAGTTTGTTTTGATGTCTTAAGAGAAGCAAAACAACAGGTTACCCTTAAAAAAATGCCACGTTTCCACATGTGCTTTACATGTAGAGCACATGAGATTTATATATGGACCCACATGCAGCCTACATGTTCCACATGTGAAGCACACATATTCAACACGTGATCCACATGAATATGTTCCAAAACCACATCTTTAAAAATGTGCTTCATGTGAAGATTACATGTTTCCATATGTGGAGTCACATGTGCTTTGTGCAAACGTTTTGAAACATGTTCCACATGTGAAGCACTTGTTATCAACATGTGATCTACATCCAAAATATTCCAAAGCCACATTTCCATACAGCTTCACATGTGGATCCACATGTGAAGCTGTACGGGATATCTAGTAAACAACCGTTTGTAATTTGTCATTTCGTTGCCATGACAAAGTTCTGTTCTATTATCAGCTGTTTTCTAACTACACTTCTTCTGAGTGTTCTAGAGGCACGCTGATGTTTCTTTTAGTTTTTGGAATAAGAAGTTGAATAATGAATCGACACCATCCTCATTAACAGATCCATCGTTTGTGGTGTTTTCTCAGATCTGGACCTGACTCTCAGTCCTTCTGGGAAGATTGTGAAGATGGTGAGAGACTCCTTGTCTGTGAAGGTGGAGAAGAATGCCACAGGTGATGCTTCAGTGTCATGGACAAAGGTAACGATGATGAGACAGTGTTCGTATTATAAAATGTATTATTGTATTTTTGCCTCCTCTCTCCACTTTCTCGGGGCAGCTGTAGCTCAGAAGGAAGCGCAGTCATCTGCCAGCCTGAAAGTCGGTGGTTTGATTCCAGGCTTCCCCTGGTTACATGTCGAAGTGTTCTTTGGCAAGACACTGAACCTTACATTGCCTCTCGATGTGTATATTGTGGTATGAATGTGTGTGATAGAGCAAAGCACTTAGTACGTAACACTAGAGCTGCTGTATGTGTGTGTGTGTGTGTGAATGTGACATGCAGTGTAAAGTTCTTTGAATGGTCAACATGGCTAGTACAGTCCATTTACTGCCTTTTCTGTTTACTCTCCCTTTTTTGGCCCCTCTGTCAGCATTAATATGTAAATTCAGCAAATTCCACAAAAAACAAATAAAAAATGAATTATAATAAAAGCCAGAATATGATCCATTTAATAAAAGCCTCTTCATGATCCCCAAGGAAACTGTCCTTTACAGGAAAGTATTGTTCAAAGGTCAGGGCTGAAATCTGCAGCCAGCTTTAGTTGCACATGCCACGTCTCATTGTG
Organism: Melanotaenia pygmaea; assembly: GCA_036919955.1. Classification (NCBI taxonomy): domain Eukaryota; kingdom Metazoa; phylum Chordata; class Actinopteri; order Atheriniformes; family Melanotaeniidae; genus Melanotaenia; species Melanotaenia pygmaea. The sequence continues at coordinate 27,488,461 of JBAFSZ010000017.1, forward strand.
TTGGTGTTTTTATTTAGCAGGTTATGTATTTATGTTCTGTCTGTCAAGATGGAGTCACTATAGGTTGCTGATAGATTTCAGCTTCATGGTATTTCATTTACAAGATGAGTTCTGCATATCCAAAGGAGAATAGTCCATGATGTTTTATCCGAGTTATTTCTTCTCTATTTGTGTGTCTTTTAAACAATTCTGAAAAACAAAGTGCAAATCTTTTTTCTTTACTTCCTTTTCTTTGTCTTGGAAGACTTGTTTCTGTAGAAATAAGGTTAAGTCCATGTGGACATGTTCATTGTTCATGTTTATACTGAGAGAATGCTATCCAACGTTTTGTTTTGTCACATTTTCCTTCTGTTAACAAACTAAAGGCTTGTGATGTATGTCCTGTATGTCTGTGCTCTGTCTGCAAAAGTAATTTCCCTACATGGACAAAAAATTCATTGAATTGAATTTAAAAAGTCAATATTGACCCTTTTTAGGTAGTTCTAAAACAGCTAGTGTAGAAGTTTAATCCAGAACACTGAAACAGAAACACAAACTTTGTGAGAAACTGTTGAAATAATAACTAAACATCATAAACAAGTTTCCAACTATTCAAGATTTAGATTGATTAGATTTAGAAATGGTTTCCTATTAAATGATCTGGACTTTTAAGAGAAAAAAACTCAAAAACAGTTTTATATGTGGAATGATATGAATGCCACAAAAAGAATAAATCTGAAGAAGAATAAGAAAATTGATTAGGAATGAAAACAAGATGAATAAATGGCAAAAAATTTTTTACAATTAGAATGATTGTTTATTTAATTTTTAATTAATTTTATTGTTCATCAAACCATTAAAAAACTCCTAAAAAAACTCGTAATTTTGCACTCCTGATCAACTTTATTGTCCTCAGAAAAGTTTTTATAAATTATGATCATAAAGAGTTGGAACAGAAATATTTATCATTTTAACAAAACTCTAAAATGATTTGAGAAATGAAGAAATAAATTGTTGCAGTTTTTGATGAATAAAAGATTTCAGCTTCTCAACAGTTATTAATCACGCTCAGGGAAAGTAATAACAGTGTATCATCTCTAAACAGATATATTTTTTGGCGGGTGTTTAGTTTCCTTTAATGAATATGTCACATCTGATGGCTGGTTCTAATGGATCACTGAAGGAGGGGAAGTGTAGGCATCCTTTCCTTCTCTTTCTGTGCAATGTAAATCTTTGTGATATTACATTACCCAGTAAAAGTGAAGTGTAATGACTTTTGATTCGGTTAATAAATTGTTCTCTCTGATGTGACGCAAACTAGGTGGAGAAGAGACTAAAAAACAATGTTCGATGTGCTAAACAAAGTCAGCATTAACAGTTCCTCATATGTTGGCAAGGAGTCACACTTCGAGTCATTTGCAAATGATAAAGAAGGAATTTATGTGTAATTACTGCATTCAGACTCATTTTATTTTAAAGAAAGACAGCCTGAATGTTATTCTTATTTTCAGGATGGAAAAATGGTGAAGGAGCCAAAGTTTACCAATCTGACCTACGGAGATGCAGGCATGTACATGTGTAAGGCTTCCATGGGACGCCTGACACAAAATCAGAACTTTGAACTGGTTGTCGAAGGTGAGTGTGTGTTGTTATGATATATGTTAAAACACACAAAATAAAAAAGATAAACAACAATCCCTGAATCAAAACTGGTGCAGTGTGATGCGTATGTAGTAGTAACATGCAGATCTTATGTAAATGGTCATCTGTCTACTGTGAACAGATAATAGAATATGAGAAGATATGAAAATTTTTGCTCTAGATCAGGGATCACCAACTCCGGACCCCTTGAGCCAGTGTCCTGCAGGTTTTCACTGCATCCCTGCTGCAACACACCTGGTTCAAATGAAATAGTCAGTAGTCAAGGTCTACACCAGCCTCTTAACGACCCATTATTTGAGTCAGGTGTGCTGCAGCTTGGAGATACTGAAAACCTGCAGGACACTGGCTCAAGAGGTCCGGAGTTGGTGATCCCTCCTCTAGATATACTGGACGTGAAAGAGGGGGGGTGTCTATAGAGAGTAGGAGCTTTAGATTTAATAAATAGCGTGATCAGGTACCGTTTTGGAAGAATTTTTAAGTTTTTGCTGTTCATGCTGTGAAATTTTTCCATTTAAAAAAAAATGGTGCCGCAGTTGATGAATTAACTGCATTTATATCATCTTAACTATGTTATGCTTTTGTCTTAAGATTTACCACTGAACTTTTTTCTGTTAACATAATCCATTTTAAGAGATTAGTGTCTTTCTCTCCCTGACATCTCGGTGGATACTGTCCTCCATGATTAGTGTCTCATTGTGGTCTTTGCTCTGTTTTTAGTAATATCAAACAGAGCTGGTCTTTTTGGACTATTTGACTACATAGTTATGAAAGTGAAGAAGGGAAGAGGATAATGGAGAAGATATAGGGAGTTCAATATTTTAAGTTAGCTACTAGCTTTTTGTTATTACTGCTGTCTAACTACCTGGACAATGATTCACTAGCTGATCAGGATTAGCTTGTTTTACACAAATAAAACACCAACAAACTGACAATGGTGAAGGGGCGCACACACCAAAAACTTACAGACATTCAAGATGCTCTAAATATGCCCAACAGCTGGTTGTTGGCTTGCTTTGGGGACTTGAGACTAATGTACTTAGAAAGAAAGAGCACCAGGATGACATTACAGTTTGTGTTCTTCATCACATATCAAATAATTCATCTTGAAGAACTCCCTTTATCTAAATAAAAGCAGCATAGACTGTCCACATCTAGTGCTTTCTGTCATAAATGAAGCATATTCAGCAAATAAACTCATTACAGCATCATAACTAACCAGAAAATCCAGTTTTCAGCTGGAAGTCTGAAAATAAAACTTGGTCCAACAAATTAAATTTTGGTTCTCTATGTTATAAAATGATATTTGAACTGTTTTACTGAGGTGGTAATGTTCATCCTTCAGGAAGACCTGTGATCACCAATTTCACGAAACACAAGGCTAATGACTCCAAGCACCAAGTGCTGGTCTGTGAAGCTGAGGGATTCCCAGAACCCAAGTTCAAGTGGAGTGTCAACTACACCAGCGTGAGTCTTTGTTATGTCCTATTTATGCACTCATTAGTATGTCTATTTCAAATGTCACTGCTCTCATACTTCCATGCTTCCCTCATGTTGTCATGGTAGTTGGCCAGTACATCCACCAGACAGCAGTGCAGTCCAGACAGAGACCTGAGTTCACCTCAAAGTTCAAACATCATGCATTATTTTTCTTTTGCACATCAGTTATACTGGTCAACCCTGCCCCCATAGTTTCTATGCTGAGTCAAACAGGAAATGATGATTCTTTCCACTGATCAGTGGAAAGTAATTTATTTAATTTATAGTTTTGGGAACGGGTTGTTCAGGCTCTAAGAATGGTACCCATTCTTAGATGGTGGAGTGGGGATGATGATGCATCCCCCTTACCTTACCCGTCATGGTTCGTCCTTGTTGTAGCATCTTTATCTAACTGTTACACATGGGCCTGATTGTTAATATTAAACCCCCTGGGTCAGAAGTTGTTTCTTTGTTAGTCTGGATGATGGGTTTGAAGTATCATCTGTTGGCTAGGAATGATGGTGTAGCAGCATTACAACTGAGCTATATCCTCTTGTTTTTGTGTGTGCTGCTATCATCAAGTGTACTTTTGCCTTCCTTTAGGAGAAAAGCTCATACATTAATGGCAAAGCGGTCCACAACATCACTGTTATCCTCCAGAAAAACCTTACTATCGTATGCAATGTCAGCAACAAACTGGGAGAAGACGTCAAAATAATAAATATTCATCCTGGTAAGTCCAGTTTTATTTAATACTTCTGTTTCAGAATTAATGGAGACCTCATGGCAGTTTATTCAGAGCGAAACACAAGTCGCTGTCTGTCTGGGACTCAGAAGAACAATTAATCCTTCCAACTCTCAGCAGTTACACGTCAGTATTTTTTTAAGAAGAAAACTAGTATCTAACAGACATAACCCATACTGCCTTTCATAAGGACTTCCTGCATGTTGATCAGCAGCTCACATTTTTTTCTTTACTTGAAAAACCAGCTAAATTACTTTCTCTGGTTTTATGAGTCATAGTCAGGAATCAAGGGACAGCCCCCAAATTCACCTCAGAAACACCACAAGGATCCAGTATGAAGTAAAGCCAAAATAGTATATGGTGAATATTTCTCAATAAAACCCACACTAGTGAGTTTTTAAGAGCTGTAATAAAACTTTTAACTACAAAACAGCAAAAGTAAGTTAGATTTCTGATTCTGGCTGCTAGCTCCCAGACTTTTTGTCCCACAGTGACGAGACAGACCTGCTTGTAATTAGCAGAGCCTCTCTTTACATATGACACCTTGTTTGTGTGGTTTGTTTGAAGTCGAGTTTAGCAGTGGTGCTACATGAAGGATTCCCCTGACACAGCAATCACACCGACCTGGTTCTAGTTTGAGAGGCTTTCATTATGACACGATGTGGAAGGAAGGCCAGAGGCCTGTACAACAAAGCTAGATGCTGAGCCTCAAAAGAACTGAACAGAAAATATGAAGGAAAGAAAGGAACTGAAACGTCTATGGTGTAATAAAATGAATTTGAGTAATCAGAGTTCAGTCCGTTTATATTGTCCCGTTAATTAGTATTGTATAATCTCATAAATGTACGCGTTACACAGTCGGCAGTTGTCTGCCTGCATTACTTCCTGCTATTGCTGTGGCAATAGTGTTGCTTTTTTAAGCCGTAATATGACTCAGAAATTCCTACAATGGGTTAGTTGCAGCTTGTTCAGCTGTGTGCATTCCCGTGACGACTGTGAGACTATCGGCACAACACTGGAACGTTACATACGGAGAGCAGGCACAGCTATCACATGCCGTCATTTAAGCCAGATTAATAGCACCAGACAGTTTACTTTCTGAATAAAGGAAGTGTAAACCAGCTTTAGAGAAAATGTAACTTTAAATGATCATGTCAGATTTATTTCAAAGTACATACGTACATGGTGACATCACTTCATGATGTGGAACGTGGCAGCTCCCGTGGTTTTAGCGTTAGCTGCTGCTGTCAGAGCCGGCGGTCTTAGCATTAGCTGCTAAAGTGAGCAGTAATATACTGCAAAATACTTTACAGGTCAATGTATTCTACACTGATGTATGAAAGCATTGGAATTTGACATCATCTCGGCGAGAGAAGTTTATCTATGAGGGAGGCAACACAGCAACACAGCCATCCAGTTGTGTATTTATATATCTATATATATATATATATATATATATATATATATATATATATATATGCCAAAATCTCGAC
>JBAFSZ010000017.1:27609141-27620431 GCA_036919955.1 Melanotaenia pygmaea
AACCCGAAAAGAAGTTTTGCTTCGAAGATTGGTGTAAGCATCGCAAACTGCAGAGTCCACAGTTTTGTTTCTGGTATATGGTGCTGTCAGTGGAACTAGTGATCCTCTTATTGATCCAGTCTTTCAGAGAAGCCAACGTCTTCCTGCACTGTCATCACTGGCTGAGCTGATGCTGTACTTTATTGCCAACAACAATGTAAACTCTGCACAGTGGCTTCCGATCCTCTACAGAGACATGGTGACCCTGGATGAGAAGCTTCCTCAACTGGTTCAGGAGTTCCACCGTGGAATTGAGTTGACCGTTTTCAGCAACAACTATTAACCAAGCTCACGAGCAGGCTGATACTGTCATCAAGTCAGTTTGGACGGAGTTTCCACCTAATGCAGAGTTACCAACAGCTGATCCAGTGTGGTTGCAAGTTGGAACGCTTGAATTGTTTTAGATGGTTGATGGGTTTTATCAAAAAAGCAATCCCCAAAGTTATCTGCTCCACTAAGACACCTGACTTTTCCTGAACTAAATGAATAAACTGAAAAAAATAACTTCAATCGAAGTTAATTGCATAACATGTTTGTGACATCCCAACTAAACAGGAAACAGCTGAGATCATGTGTGGAAGCCCTGCTGCCTCTTCATCACCATCGACTCCTGCTTTGTGTTGCAGCTCAGGATGATTCAGCCTGAATCTTCACATCACTCTAGGTGTCTGCAGCACCTTTAACACCTCAACACCCAAATGACCCTGCAGTAGTTGCAGGTGTTGAGGTGGGCAATACGGAGATTTTCATTTATATCAAGATACCTTGAGTTCAAACTATTTTTACTTTTTGCCTTTAGCACATCTGTATTTTTGTTATTTGAAAAGTATTTTTCATTCATTTTGCTTTGAGCATTTAATATATATTAATTAAATTTCAGTCAGCTGTTTTAATGCACATGTGCTGCTGATCCTGAATAACAGTGCATTTAGCCCTCAAGGCTGTAAACTAAAACTGATTACTTGACAAAACAAATTACATTAAGATATGTATTATTTCTTGTGATTCAGGTAAAAAAAAACAACAAAAAAACATCGATATATTCCATTTGGTTCATATTTCCCAGTCATATACAGGTATAACTGGCTCAGGCTCCACTACACTTCCGCTGCTCTACATAATTCAGAATTCACTGTTAGCAGGGTCAAACATGTACAGGGCGGACGTTTAGAACAGAACAGCATGGCTCTCTGGAGTTGTCAGGAGGTCTACCAGCCAGCCAGCTGCTGGTCAGAAAGCAGTTCAAATGGTTACCTCTGCCAGCTGGGCCTTGTTGAGTCCAGGTCTGGTCTGCAGCTTGTAGTGCCGCTTGTAGCGTCTCAGTGTGTTCACCTGAAGCTGGAAAAGATCCACCTGAAACAGGAACAGAGGCAATGGTGAGGAGAGCCGGCTCAGAGCCTCCACTCTGAGGAGGCTGCAGACAGGTTTCTGGTGAAAAACAGTGATCATCACAGAAAACATCCGATCTGAGATGCAAGAAAGAGCAGATCCACAGTTCAACAAGGATGCAGAATCTTTCCTAAAAAATGGTGAAATTAAAACGTATTTCTATAATTCCAAACTCTAAGGAAACATCTAAATCTGCACGTCAGATGTAAGAGATGCACGTCAAGCCTCCGCAGACCTACGTGAAGCCTACAGCAGTGACGCAGAGTCCACAAAGGCTTTATGCGCATCTCTTCCACACTAGACATGCACCCCTGCTTGGAGCACAGATACGCAGAAGTACTCCCTTGTGATTGGTCGGTTTGTGATTACGTATTTCCAGATTTCTGAATCTTCTCATTGAATTTGTGCCGTAACCACTGAAGAGAAACTTGAACCCAAAAGCGCTATCCTACGCTAGAGTGTGAGAGCACATTTCACCAGCATCTGTTGTACATAGACACCAGTATCAATCCAGCTGTAACCGACCTTACACAGATGTTGCGTGAGAAATTTATCAAACTTATTATTTCAAAAGGTCCAGGTGAAGGACTTCAATTATTGCTCTGAATGTCTGTGTGTTCAGTCCCTCCTTAACCGAGCCCAGAAAAGAATGACACTTATAAGAAGCCAAAAGAAGGGGCGGGTCTTCACCTCTGATCCACAGTTGTACATATTGTGTTGTGTATTGATCTGAAATTGAAACGGTGTTCTGTCAAAACGTGCTACCTTGCAGAAACATTCTACCGCAGGCTGAATTTATAGGTTTATCTGTCGATCTGTGTTACTCCATTACAACAGAATAACATGCATTTTTCAAACAAGCCACAGTTTTGTGCATACATTATATCTATTAAGGTAGAATAATTCAATATTTTAAATTACCCCATAAAAATGTGCTACCTTATACAGTAGCCAACATTATATATAAGAAATTTGTCGGTACACAGCCCTAGACAAAACTGAAAGAGTAGCATCCATTTCCAGTGAAGCATTAATAGTGAGAATATTCTGGCTGACAAAACGAGAACAGCCTCCAGCAAACTCACTCCCTTTGTTTGAGCTGCACCTGGAGATCAGCAGAAAACAAATATTAATCTTGTTCAACAAAACTACTTGTTTAAGAGGCTGCCGCGTAAAAAAAGGATCAAAACAAACAAAATCAGAAAACAGAATAACAAAAACCCTCCAAAGAGGGTTTTTAAACCCTGCATTTTATACATCCAAAGACTGAATGTGAATCCAGAAAAGAGATATTTACCAAGCAGCACAGCCTCATGAACCATTTCAAAGTTTGAATTGTTTAGTTTTTTAGTTCAGTGAAGCTGCAACTTTTTACTGTTTAAATGTTTTTTTTACTTAATATTTATGCTTCAAATTAAGACAAAACATTTCTCTAGACCTCATTATCATTCACAATAATTTAAATAGCCAACAATGTCTATGTGTAACGATCAAAAGACAACAGTTAAATAATAAATAAATAAATAAATAAATATAAATAAATATATAATAATAATAATAATAATAAAAATAAGCTGCTGAGTGCGACACTAAGAATTTGGTTGAGTTTTTGCTCAACATTCTGGTTGAGCTCAGAACGAAAGCTTTGTATTTGCGCTATTATTGAGCTCATTGTGTTTAGAGGATGTCTGCCTCATTTTCATGTTGTTTCCTCATGTTTTCACCAGAGCATTCCTCCCACTGCATATGTCACATTTAAAGCCAGGTAAACAACGATTTTTGGGCTGTTTTAGTCCCGATTTTGCCTCTTCTCGATCTCGGACGGCAATCGCCCAATCATCGTGAGATTTCCTGGGCCAATCATCATCTGGTCTGTGGCTTGTTACGAGCGGATTTGTCCTAATAATCCGCTCCGAAACAGGTCGTAGCCGACAATTAGGAACATTGAACATGTTCAATATTTCAGAGCTGATCTGAGGAACGCCGACGACTCCTGCATTCTAACTGCGTGGATAGCGACGTGGTACGATATGTAGCCAATCAGAGAGCGAGCTGGCTGGAGAACAAGGAAGTAAATAAAGTCCGTGTTCACGCTGTCTCCAGTCTGTTATTTTTTTTTTTATTTAGTTTGTTTTCAGTTCTGTCTTTTTCTGTTAACAATAGTACCAAAACCACCATCATTCCCTCGTCCTATATATCCTCTTCCATGCTGTGTGTTGTGTTTTCTGGTTGTTGCTATGGTTCTTCTTCTCCGTTTCTTGCCGGTTGTTGCTACGGTTATTCTTCTACGCTTCGACGTTTGTCCGGTTCGGAGGACTAGATTGTAGATGAGTTGCGGGACAGCATCGTAATGTGTGTGTGTTCTCTGTGATTACAATTTTGGAGCACACAACACACAGTATGTTCAAAACTGATTTTTTATCTTCATGTGTGAGGTCTCGACCAGATAAAAAATCTCTTAAGATTAAAAAAGAAATCGCTGTATGTACCAGGCTTTAGGGAAGCACTAATGTTGTGGATGTTGCTCTAACACTGCACTGGAATCTGGGAGCCACCAGTTCCTGCTCCGTTCTGCACAAACTCATGAACCCAAACGTTAGCGACTGTGTGTAAAACAATTTCCTCAAAATAAATTCTAAAGCTTTTTCAAAATCTAACCATTCAACTGGACTTTACCAGGATTGGAAAATTTTATATTTCTAAGACTTTTCCAGGTTTTTCAGGACTATGAAGTTCTTTAGACTGAGTTTTGGTTTCAGAATAGTGGGTGGACGTAAATGTTACGCAATCTGTGGTTTTCCACAAAGTCCACTGTGAGTTTAAGAAACTAGTGTTAATTCAAAACGAGCCTCGCTGTGCCTGGACCAGGATTAAAAAATTAAATATCTCAGCCCCAGGACGAAAATATAAAAAACATTAACCCTTTAACCTCCAAACCATATTTTGCTACTTTTGGTCTGCTTTTTTTTTTTTTTTTGTCTTTCTTTAAATAAAAATGTATGTAAAAGCTCAGCCCTTTTAAATGGCACTCAACATAGTGATCTTTCTTTATGATGAAAATGTAATAAATAACGGTGTTTTCATGGATCACTCTGTGGATTTACCATATATAGTCTATGAGTAAACACTGCAGGTTTTGGAGGAATTGTAAATCTTCTGGACAGGATATAAATGCCTTAAAACTTCTATAGATCACCTAAAGGATAAACTATCCATCACAACTGACCCGCCCAGTAACACACCACTGTTCCTGGGAAATTGTTGATGATATAAGTGACAGCACTCGGGGGCGCCGGAGATGCATTGGAGTTTTAAGGGTGAAAGCAGAAGCCTGGGAATTAGGTGCCCGAACCTCTGCACAATCTAAGCTTTAAGCACATTTCCTGCTCTCACCTCAGGAACCTCCACCTCATGATCTGGGGACTCTCCTCCGTCGTCACTGGTCTTCCTCTTCCTCTTGTTGCGGACACTCTGGATGAAATTCTTGTGGAAGTCGCAGATGTAGAGATGCCTCACCTGGACAGGTAACAGAGAGGAGACGCGTGACAGGAGGTGATGAGGATCAAATAACCCACAGCTTTGTTCAACACTGTCTTAACACAGGAAGCAAAGTAAACCGGCAGAGTCTGAAGTGAAAACAGGAAGTAGATGATTAGAATAGAAGAGCGTGTTTCAGGAAAAATTACTCGCTGGCAAACAGAAAAATGAGCATGGGATCTTTCAAACGAAACTGGATCTGATGTAGACAGGATACAGAGACCTGAACGTTGTGACCTGGAGATGGTTGGAGAAACCTGAGGCACCTAACCTGGATGTACCATGTTTGTGGAGAAATAATTTGAGGAAAAAAAAAATACAAAAACATACAGACAATAACCATAGCCAATTCAATAGTCATAAAAGTTTAACGATAACTAAATGCTTCAAAAATGGATTGCTCTGTGCTCTGTTTACAGGACAAACAGCCCGGAAATAAATTAAACTAAGAAACAATCCATGAAACAACACATTAATCCGGATATCTGTCAACCTCTAAGGATTTCTTTAATGTTTCCTTGAATTACTGCTAAATAGATATTTAAGATAAATAAACAAGCTTTAATTCAATTGTTCTATTCTACTGCCACTTATTCAGTTATAATTAAAACATAGATAGTATATTTCTAAACACAAAACAGCTAACCTGAGGAGTAGGGTTACACTGAGGATTGCTGCCCGGTTGATTCAAACAGAAGAAACAAGGAGCTTTAAACAAACATGGCTTCCAGTGTCGAAACTGTACCTCTCAGAACAAATGTGTGACAAGTTTTTATTCTTCAGTATCTAAAGAGCTTAAAATTTAAGAGCCCCGTTTTAATTTATCTGATAATAGACACTTTAACGCTATCTGTCTATATTACACTAAGCTTTATGTATATTATTAAGAACAGCAAATTCCATAAATCTTGTAAATGATGATTTCCGGTTCTGCGACCGGGAGCTGGGTCTTCACCAGACACGGTGGACTTGATGGATTCGTTTTTGTGTGTGTGTTTCTGTGTGTCCGGCTCTGTCTCTGAGCTAAGTATAAAGCTTCAACAACAACAGCCATTTCACGAGGAGCAGAAGGACCATTGGAGGAAAGTTAACGTGGACAAACACTGCTGTCCTAGCTAACACCGAGTTAGCGCAGAAAAAGTTAGCCTGACATTTAGCTAGCTAGCAAACTACGGGAACGCCGGCAGCTTTTGCCGATCAACTGATGCTAACAAGCTAACTAGCATTAGCTGACAGCTGAGGAGCAGTTTCCCTGACAGTTAACTTTCAGCAAGCATCTAACTCTTACAATTGCTATAAACATAAAAACGTGATCTTACACTCTTGTCAATGTCCAGTTTGAGTTTTTTCTGAGATATGCTCTTCTGGATCCTTTTGCTGAAGGAGGCGTTTCCAGCTGAGCGGCCGCAACGCTCTCCGTCCTCGATCAGACAGCAGCTCTGTCCGTAAAACGGCGGAGCAGCCGGTCCATCGTGGCTGTCTTCCTCTGTACTGAATCCATTCATTATGTACAACTGTAACGATCTTTTAGCGGCAGCCCAAACACTTACAAATTATTCAAGAGAACGCGTTAGATTAGCTAAAAACTCTTGTCCACACGTTGCCCTTTTGTGGAAGACGACCGGCAACGTTAGCGTCTGCTAGGTGGTGAGCTAATTCGGTTAAAATGCTAGTTCGCGACCTAAGAACCTTGCCCGTCTGTTAGGGACTAGCGACTAATTAAAAACACGAGTGAAAGACATTCCCGAATACCTCCGTCGGATTCACACCACAAATCATATGCAGATAAGGCTGGTAATCTGAGGCGCTAACAGGACAGTAAGGTGGATGAGGCGCCGGTAATGCTGGAATTCCTTCGGTGAGACGCCGCACTTTGTCCTAGTAACCACCAGTTACTTTACCGTGAGCTGCATCAACCGCAAACAGTTCTGTACGAAAGGGTGACTATTGGCCGCAGGTTTTAATTAAACTTTTTTTTAAAAAAAATAAAATCACGAATTCCACAGTCTGTTCCTCTACAATCGCGGTACTCTTTCAGAACAGGTCGTACAATGGAACATGCTCCTTCTGTGTGGTGGAAGTTCCCATCCTGAATTCCGATTGGTCAATTTTGTTTAACGGCGGACTTAAGGTGAAAAGCTTACAATCCTATTGGCTGTAAGAAATGACAATCATTAAATGGTTCTTCCTGTATTATTCGGCGTCATGTGTTTTTTTTTACTAATAGGAGTTAAGGGTAGTATTGTGTAGAGTCGAATGAGCTTTCAACTGTGCAGTACGTTTGCGAAATTGAATACTCGACAGTCTTCTTAATGTACAAACTGATATGATTTCTAAACGGATCATTACCCCGATAAACAATCTAACAAGGTACAGTCGAGAAATCCACACGAACAGAATCTTAGGAACTGCTGTGTTAGGGCCGCCTTCATGACAGAAGCCCGCTACCGTAAAAACTCATCAGGGTGATCTGCTATCAACCTTTACGCTATGTAGGAGCTTGTGGACGTAAACTGAATTGGTCTGTGTGTTTTCAGTCGCATCGTAACCAGTCATGTTGAGGTTTAACCTGAATGAAGACGGATGTGTTGACATCGTCATAAAGTAATTCCCCGTATGACCACGGGGGGGGGGGGTAGGGAGGCTCAAAGGAATGCTGATATCCACCTTTTGGTTGGCAGCCCAAATCTGAGCCTGGTCGCTTTAGGCTATTGGGAAGAGGAGCCATGTGAAACAGTGTGGAGCATAGTAATCATAACTCTCCAGCTTTCCCTCACCTTGCTCTATCCTATTTTCCTCTTTCACCCTACCACTGTTCACTTGCCTTTCCCTTTTCCCACTCTTTTAAATCTTTACCACCTCTATCTCATCTTTTCTGTCCATGTATCCTTCCTGTACCTCATCAGTGGTCCTGTAAACATGCCCCCCCCCCCCTCCCCCTTATGAAAAACCCTTTATCTTAAGAATAAATAGGTTGAGTCCCATGTGAGAGAAACAAATCAGCATGAAACACAGATGGGCCTCTGTGTTTTGAGAATAAGCATGTTGGATGTGTGCTTCTGATTACAACATTTCCTTTTTATCTCTTTTAACCAAACCCTGCACCACCTGACATCTACAGCTGTGATTAATAAACTCTTCTGGCCATCCTTTCACCATAAATACGACTGCTGTCTTATAGCAACTGCCTTGTATTTCTTTAAGGGTGGATAGAGGATGTTATATTGTAGTAATAAAGCAATCCCTTGGGCAAGGAAATCTCATCATCTATAACCCAGTTATTACTTTTCAATGTCGTGCAGTGCAGATCAATAACCTTCGAGGTTCTCTGAGATTTACAAAACAAATAGCACCTTCATGAAGAACATCTACATCTGACCTTTGAGTCATTTTCATTCTGTACTTCACAGATTGGTAGATCTATTTGTGCAAATATAAATGACTTTGGAGCGTGCAGGAATTGTAGTGATACATGACATTGTGTTCTGTTTACTGGCGTCATTATTGGCATCTTTGCTGAGCACCTTCACCTAATAGGAAGACAGTTTTAATCTCTATATGTGTTAAAGATGAGTCTGTCAAGAATAAATTCTATTAAAAGACACTGACATATTTCTTCAAATACAGTTTCTTCACTTTAATGCTAATTCTTTTTTTTCTTGATGGATCTGGAAACTTAGTTTCAACAAAGTCCAATAAACCCCAAAAAGCTTCACCTTAACATATCTGATTGTGGGGTATATCTTTAGCTATCATCCTTGAGATGAGAAAACAGCTAGCCACTGACGGGTGGATTATAGGTGGACCTTCTGTTAGATACTTTGTTCTCAGAAGACCATGTCAGGTCTCTAAATTCATCTGATCACCAGCTAACGTGGCTGGTAGATTCCACTAGAAAAAATCTTTGCTTTTCCTGTTGCATACATACGGTAGTCTGTACAGTACAGAACTTCTTTTTTTTTTTGTCTCACCTTCTCTATCTCCATCCTTTACTTCTAACTAGCTTCTTTCTGCACATCGTTAATGCAGAACCCTAGACTCTGCATAAACATGGTAGACTTCTGATATGGTTTTACTGGTTAAAGGTTGCTGTTGTTGGCTCTGCATGTTTTATATAATTCTACTCCATTCACATTGAAGGTCATAGCGCTACATACCTGGTACCAGAGCTGAGGAATAACTGTTCTTCTATGGTTTTTATTCTGGTGGTTGGCAAACAGTTTGACAAATTTTGGCCACCTCACCAAGTTACTACTCGATAATAACATAAATTGAGTTCCTCACAGCTAAATGACAATTCAAGAAATTAAAAAAACATTATCCAACACTGACATATTTATCAGGGATGAGTAACGCTTTTCTAGAGAAGACTTAGATAAATTAGTGTGATTGTGCTCTATGACATTGACCTTTAACCTCTCTTTGGAAGATGAGGACAAAGTAATCTGAAAGTTTGCCACAAGCACAGTGGATGCTATTTAGCATTCTGCCATGTGTTGAATGTCTCTTCTGCTCAGTCTGCTCATTCATGGCTTATAAGCTCATTATATGAAATACTCCAATGAAGGACAACTTACAGTAGCATGCCACCTGAATAACTCATTTAGAAGGTATACGAGCACCATAACATAATATACACCGACACATTTCAATGTGTCAAGAGTCTTTGTGTTTCAAATGAAAAGAAAAGCAGCCTCACAGCCTGTGCTACAGACTTATTTGTAAACCTGCTAAAATTAAAATTAAATTATAACTGAATCAAATGTTTACCGTCAGAAATAGAAGCTGCTCATGCTTACAGACTTTGATATTTTCCTCAACGTGCTTGTGTAGCAAATATATAAATTGCAGTGCTGAACTTTAACTGGTGTGTAGCTGAGATTAAACTGATGAAAGAGTATAGTTGTCAGCTAAGTGCTGGAAGACTGGAGGCCTTGTTCATAGACTGAAGTGTCTGCTTAGCCTGTTGGTACCTACGATTTTCTGCCAAACTTTACTTTAAACTACTGAAAGGTCACATGACTCCATAGTACTATTAATTAACTGCAAAGTTCTTTAATAATACTAAAGGTTGAAATCATTCCTAATTGTAAGATTTGACATGGAAATAGGCTCTAAACAAATGCACTGTTAATGGCTGAGCATTAAGAGTACTGCCCTGAGTGACCTGGTGCTTACACAGTGAGAATTGGGGCCCAGCAAAGCACAACCTGGCTGTAGCTGAGAAATGCCAGCAGTGTTCATTCGATTACCTTAAGTCATCCATTAAATGTCTAGATAGGGCCATGTTCTGATAAAACTGTTGTTTAAATGCCAAACAGCAGCCAAGTTTATGCAAAGTTTCCTGTCTGAAACTCTTTGACACTGCAAAATTGGTTTAGACAGTGAACGCAAGTTATCAGCTTCCAGCCAGGCTGCAGTAAAGGCGCCGTACTTTATTCTGGACCCAGTCTCTGCCAAAGGCCACAGGAGAGAGTACAGTACTGAACACTATCAAGTAACTGGAACCTTGTTTGTTTGCTGAAGTTTGACACATTTCTGGTTATCGCGGAGGAATGTCATGTTTGGTTTGGATTAATACTGGAAGAATTTGATAAGTACTTGGCTGCATAACTGGTGGCAGAACGTCTTGGCAATAACTAATTTAACTAACAACAGTATAGAGCAATCTTCTTTCTCATTTTTATGGTGCACTGGCAGTCCTTCACTGTAAAACGTGGCTATTAAATTTTATATGTGTAGCTGGATACAGCCTACTGCAAGGTCTATTTCACTGAAATTTTCCAGCATCCACTATGACCTCACTATAACACACCCGATCCTTAGACCCACATCAGGTGGCATGTTAACACTGCTGTCACTTCTGTGTCTGGTTATGGGAGTTTCTGAACATCCTGTACAGCAGGGGTGTTCAAAGTAGGTCCTGGAGGGCTGCAGTCCTGCAGGATTTGGATGTTTTCTGCTGCAGCTCACCTGAATCAGATTGATGGGTCAGCACTGACATCCTGCAGAGGATGTGTTAGGTTTGGTTTTTTGTTGTTTTTTGTTTCAAGGTGTTACGGCCCCTGCTTGCTGCAGGCAGCTGTGGCCGTTTTTGTGTAATTGGGGGCGGCGGAGCGCTGCCAGGAGTGGCCAGGGCCAGCGCCTCTGTCCCCGCCCCTGTTTGAATGGCACCCCTCTGGACCAGTAAGGCTGCAGCCTATGGCGAAGCTCCGGCTGAAAAGGCTGCAGCCGAGGCAGGTCTGGAGGGGGGAGATGCCAGAAAGGCTTCGGCCGCTCTCCCCCTCATGTTGTGCACCGGGTGTGTGTGTCGCGACCACCTCAT
>JBAFSZ010000017.1:27637877-27652052 GCA_036919955.1 Melanotaenia pygmaea
ATCTATCTATCTATCTATCTATCTATCTATCTATCTATCTATCTATCTATCTATCTATCTATCTATCTATCTCTATCCTGACTGAAGATGGCTCCTTTGATGTCACTAAGGTGTAATTCCCTGTCTAACCACATGGGGGAGACAAAAGCTCACAAATGACCAAAATTGACCAAGACCTTTTTAAATTGGTGACTTGGTTAGCACTTTGACATGACTAGCTCTGATCATATTGTATCTTTACATTTCCCTGAGCTTTTCAGAGCTTTTCCCCTTATTGATGCTGTGCTACTCAAGACATTTAAGCACTTCTTAACAAACTTTAAATTTCTAGACCAGTTAAATGCATTTGTGTTGCATTAGATGAAAACAGCTTTCCCATTAGTGTTGGATGTTTGCTTTCTAGATGCTGCTTGAGTTTAAATATAGATAGATAAAGAACAGTTTTATTATAAATTTATTTACTGATATTTTTGTTCACCTCCAGGTTACTAGCTGGTCATTAGTTAAAGAATTTTAAAGAGTGTTTTGCATTTTATATTGCTCACAATACATTTATATTTAGAATACAAAACCCGTCTATGGTCTCACCTTTGTGTGGGTGTATACTTTATGTATTAATGAGGGTGGTGGTTCTTGCATGTGTGTGTTGCTCCAGGACAGGGGTGTTCAAGACTGGGAAGGAAAAATCAGAGTATACCACTAGTTTAAACTAACCTATACTACTGAAAAAGTAGTGATAGTAAAGATGGAAAAAAGCAAATGAAAGATGGAAAGAAGGGAAATAATGGAAGGAAAACAAGTGATGAAGTCTGTAGAAAAAGAAGGAAGAGACAGATGAGATGATAGAGGTACAGTAAATACTACAGCATGATCATTATTCTGAAAATTACAAGTGACTGAAAACAGTTCACGTTCATCCTTTTGTTGCAGAAGACGTGCACTAAAGAGCAGGTTGTGGAGAAAAGTAAAAGTTTAATGCTGATTTTAGAGATCTTGTTTACATTGTCATGTTTAAGATTGAAAATAAATACATATTGAAGCACATATTACAGTATTTGACTTTAAACAAAGTGACAATGCCCAAGAAAGCTTAAATAAAAAGCCGTTTTTACTGTGTCGGTTCACTGAGATTTCTTTACGAGGGTGTGGGCTCAGCCCCCAAATTTCCCAGGTCCAGGAAACGTCCCTGACCCTGATCCAGAATCACAGCTTTTGAGATTACCAAATCCAGATAACCAGAACTTTGACTAATGTGGGCTACCAGCTATGTAAATAACAACAGGCAGAAGAGCCAATATGGAGTTATTTTAAGTGTTTTTCATTTTGAGACAAAACACAGAAATCATAAACATCCACTTCTATTTATAATTTTATGACTTCTCATCTGAGCCACAACAAATATAAAACAAATTCATTAACAACTACATTGTGGACCATTTGAAAAGATCTGAAATAAGAAAAGTTCCTCTCTGTGACAATGTTACTGATCCACCTGAACCCCGTGTTGAGGAACCAGACCAACCTAAAGCCTGGTACACACAACGATTTTTGGGTTGTTTATGTCTTGATTTTACCTCTTCCTGACCTCGGCAAACACCCAATCCTCGTGAGAGTTTCCTGCCCAATTATCATCTGGTCTGTGGTGTGTTACGAGCTGATTTGTCCTGATAATCCGCTCCGAAATGGGTTGTAGCCGACAATTGGGAATTTTGAACATGTTCAATATTTCAGAGATTTCTGAGAAACGCCGCCTCGTGCATTCTGACTGTGTGGATGGTGACGTGGTACGGAAAGTCTGTGTTCTCTCCGTCTCCAGTCCGTATTTTTTTCATTTCTGTATTTGTCTGTTAACAATAGTCCCAGGACCACCATCATTCCTCGTCCTATATATCCCCTTCCATGCTGTGTTTTCCTATTGTTACTATGTTTCTTCTTCATTTTTTGCCAGTTGTTGTTTCTTCTTCTGCATTTCGGCGTTTGTCTGATTCGGAGGACTAGATTGTAGATGAGTTGCGGGACACCGTTGTCATGTGTGTGTTGTTCTGTGATTACATTTTCGGAGCACACCACACACAGTACGTTCAAAACAGATTTTTTTTATCTTCACATGTGAGGTCTCGACCAGATAAAAATCTCATAAGATTAAAAAACTCATTATGTGTGTGCCAGGCTTAAGGGAATGACTGGATGGGTAGTGAGGGATGGAATTGTTAGAAAATATTTTTGACTGGTTCTTATTTTATTTGTGTTTGATATTGAAATTCGTTTGGGGGTTTATTTAATGGGGTCATGATGATGTCATGTTTTATTCTTGCTTTACTATCCTGAAAGGCTTAATAAATAGCCAATGCCTATTTTAACCACTTTACCACTGTAACGGTTGAACAAGTCAAGTGCAACATATAAGTATAAGCATATGCACTAATTAAAAACATTCTATTACTTGATCAAATTTGAGATTTTACCACATTTTCTTCCTGAAAACTGCCTTGAAGTCCTGCCCCCTGCTGGGATTAGGATAATCCTGTTTTCTTGGATCAAAATTATCCAAATCCTACTCAAAAGTTTTGAACAACACAAACTGAAGGCTTTATCCAGATCACAAGTAGAATTGGATTGTGTAATCCAATCCAATTTCAGGACCCTTCTTTCCCTTTTGATCTACCCATTTTCAAGATTTGATCCAATCCGATCAGTTTACCTTTGAACAACTGGCTCATAGTCGTTTGAGTGTGTGGCTGCACACACTGACTGGGTTCGCTCCTTTACCATCAGCTGAGCGGTGGAGGAGGAAAGCATTTGCCAGTGGAAAGAGGCTTTACCAAAACAAAAGAGGCATGGAACCTTTAGGTGATAATAAAAATAATAAAATGTTGATAATGAAACCATAATGTTGTACACATTTCTTTCAGGTTGTAGTCTGCAAAGTGCAACAGTGCCCACTGGAGGTCTCTTAAGATAAAAAGACAATCAGTTGGATTGTAACAGAACTTCGCTGCTTAGATCATCTGAAAAAACAAAGCTAGATTTCAATCACTGCAGGTGCTGCACTGATCCACCTGTTGGTCTCCTGCTCCCTCCTTCCCTCACTTGTGAACAAAACCTCAGATACTTGAAGCCCTTCACTTGGGACAGGATCTCATTCCTGACCAGGAGAAGACACCCAACCCTTTCCAGTTGAGGAACGTGGTCTCGGATTTGGAGGTGCTGATCTACGTCCCAGCCACCTCACACTCGGTTGTAAATCATTCCAGTGAGAGCTGGGGATCATGGCCTAATAAAGTCTACAGAACTACATCATCTGCAAAAAGACCCAAACCTAAGTCCACCAAACCAGATGCTCTCAGTCCCTCAGCTAATGCTAGAAATTCTTTCCATAAACGTTATTAACAGAATCGTTGACAAAGGGCAACCTTGAAGGAGCCCAGCCCTCACTGGAAATGGTTGTGGACCAAGCTCTAGCACCGGTTGTGCAGGGTCTGGGGAAGGGGAGCTCTCCCTACAGGGCTCCCACCACAGCAGAACACCTTTTCCAATTGTTCCACAAGTTTTCATGTCTAACAGATTAACACATTCTTTTATATATATGTGCCCGAAACCTTTCTTTTTTTTTTTAAAAAAAAAAAGACCTGATGTTTGTACATAATCAGTGTGAAGTTCAGCTCGGCTAAATGGTAAAATCTCAGAGTGTACAGCTTGACGGATATTCCGTTGGTTGACTCCTGAAAATCTGATCGGTTGAAGATTCTTCCATCATTTCTTAGTGAAACCATTGTTTTTAGGACCGCTAGTTCTCTTTCCACTGTACTCAGAAGTTGTTCTAAACTTTTATTAGAGCAGTATAAATCAATGTCATCTGTGAATGAAGTCAACTTTAGCATCTTAGCCCTGTTATTGTCATGTATGTACAATCTGAATAGTTTAGAGCTCAGCATGGAACCTTGATATACCCCACAAGTAACCTTACCATAAATTCAAACCAATGTTATCTATTAGAACAGATAATAATAGAAACATAATGATAACTATGATCAGAATAACTATTTATCTTGATTATAGATTTTGGTCAAAACTGGAATCAACTATTGATATTGTAAACCACATCATCAAACTGCTGCATCGTTATAAACCATACATCTCAAAATCATCTGGAGAAAGATCCAGACTCAGCAGGTCAGTGATAAAGCTGACCTGATAGAGCCCTGATCTCAGGACAAACTGAGTCTAATCTTCTTCTTGAACATCACTTCTCCAAGTCTTCTCCAGAAACATATCTGCAGCTTGATCCTGAAATGTGTTGTAGGCTGTTACAGCAGACAGGTTGTTAGGATTCATTTGAGGAGGCAGCTCAAGTTTTAAAAGCTGCATTATCAACATTGAGCCTGTCAGTGCTGTTTTCCTCTGACCGTGTGCAAACCACCTCATCATGCTAAGCTAACAGCCCAGAGAAAAAGAGGATGTAATGCAAAGGGAAGAAAAGAATAAAAGAAGGCACAATGCGTTTGAAGCATTAGAAGAGACAACTGGATTACCTTTATGTCAGAAATAGTCCTGAGCCCAGTTAACTCCCCAAATGATGGCTTTGATAGGAAACGTAACGACCATGCTTTTCTCCTGGAGTGGAAGGAAATGCTGATTGTATACTGACTGGTTGACTGATTTTAAAAGTGGCAGATGATGAAGTGGCAAAACATTAACAAGTCTCTCACTTTGCAATTTAAAGGGTTATTTCATCAGGGAATTGTCTCTGAGAAGCAATAACACATAAAGTGGTCTCTGGATGTATTTAAATTTGTCCCAGTGCCTCAATCTATGAGCTGGCATGAGAAACTGAACATTAAGATGTCCCAGGAGACAGAAGGAAACGGGCCGGGAAGGGTAAGAGCTAGACCAGCCTCCATACCGGTAGGAAAAAATATTCTCACATTCTGCGAGTTCAGTGTGTTTTAACAGCATTACTAGTCACAAAAGAAAGACGAAATAAAACACGAGCTGACAGGAGAAGCAAATTAAAGTGTTCTGGAATGGGAACGTTCCCAAGAAATGTGAGAGAAGATAACCGTTGAAGGAGCAGATTCTGCTTGAGTTATAAAGTCATGAAGGATTATAGAGAATTACAAACTGTGCAGAAAATGACAGAATTAAATCCTTTTAGGTTGTGGTTCAGAAGGAAGCCGATGAAGATGGGACACTGAGTAAACGGCAGATTATCAGAGTTCAACACACGTTGGAAGAGTCGGTGTACAAAGTGTGAACCAAAAACCTTCTTTTAAAGACTAAATGACCCCCATCCAAAGCTCTCTGAGAGATGAGAACACACCTAAACTTTAATATTCTGATTTCAAGAAGGTGACAAACTGTCTTGATTAAATAAATTGTACCTCAGTAAATCTTATATTATTATTCAACAACTAGACAACAGCAACTCAGAGAGTCCTGAGCCATAGAGTCACTCACCTGAGAAAACCCCAAAAGGCCTAACAGCCCACCCAGGACCCAGTATATTTTGAACCTTCTGAATCACCAAAGCCAGAATATCAACATGATCTGGATCAAACAATGTCAGATCATAATATCAGCCATGATGTTATCTTGTAATTCCTGGATCTGGGTCTCTCCCAAAACATAATCACTTATTCCTTATTCCATTTCTAACCTTTCCTGAACATGTAATCCCACTCCGTCCATAACTTTTTGAGTTATGTTGCTAACAGACAGAAAACAGACAGACAGACAAACAGTGATGAAAAGAAACATCAATAATAATTGAAAACCTGACAAACCGGAAACAATCTCAGATCTCCTGGATGACATTTGTGTGACCTTCATGACACATGTGTGACTACCTGAATATATTGAATGAGCAGATTATTCCGTCTTTCCTAATGGCACATTATTTAAATTATTTCAACATCACAATGCCAGGATTCATGGGGCTTAGATTATGAAAGAGTGGGTCAGAGAGCACGAGACATTATTTTCACACATGGACTGGCCATCACAGAGTCGACTCCAGACCTGGGATGTGCAGGAGGTCCAACTCTGCCATCATCACTACAATGTCCTGGAGAAAATTTTATGCAACTCTGGACAGAAATAAATTTATTGACATTGCCGAAGCTTATCGATGATGTCACCTAGAATGTTGCTGGAATCAGAGATAAAAGCTCCAACCAGACATTAAAATGTATGACTCATGTTTCTAGGGATGGACAGTGTATGTGGCTCAGTCAAACTGCCCTGTTGTCTAGACAATACTGATGTCCGGTCGGTCGGTCGATCGGTCGGTCGGTCGGTTGGTCGGTTGGTCGGTTGGTCGGCCGGTCATTTGGAAACTTAAAGGTCTTTAGGTCTTCAGGCTCCTCACTTTATACTACTACTACTATATTAAAACACCATTCAGCCAGTTTTACTGTATTATTCCACCTGTTTCCTCAACATGGTCTCATTAGAACAAACTCATAGGTGACTAAGATCACTGCAAAAATGTAAGGTAATCCTATACCCAACTTCACTGAACTAGCTGTTGCATGCAGTGGAACTTCAATAGGACAGGACGCTACACAGCCACCCCATGAATGCCTAGCGCCACTGTCCTCAGGACGGGGTACAAGGCTCTGAGGTGCAGGACGGCCATTTTGCTTTCAAAACAAAACAAAAGACCCCACTGAGTGGTACCAGAACTTATGTCTAAGGGTGGAGTTAGATGAGTAACGTCAAGATTGTTGTGTTGAGTATAGAGCTGTTGTTGTTGTTTGTTTAATAGATGCGATGCTGACAATGAAGTTTAAATTCAAACAAATCTAATAACAGTCATTTTTATCACAGAAATCCTTAAATAAAATAATCCTGTGTTTGCTAGGGACAAAAAACCCTGCCAGTCCACAGTTACATTACTTTAATTTATAAACTTCATGTTTAAATATTCTGACTGCTCTAAATGACATTGTGTAAACAAGGGCAGGTAGTAACAGATGCAGGGAAAAGTAGGAAACGGGGTAATCAGTCCCGTCACGGCCACGTAGTACGGCACCTACTCCTACAGCACTGCCATCTACATCAAGTTTAAAGGTCTTGGTCTGATCAGGTGCAGCATGAACTGGGGCATGCACCAGCAGAGAATCTGCACTCTCAAATGCATGTTGGCATGCTGGAGTCCACACGAATTATCCAAAGCACTTTACATGTACGTCACATTCACACACTGATGGGGAAAGCTGTCATGCAAGGCGCTCAACCACAACCCATCAGGAGCAATTAGGGGTTTGGTTTCTTGTTCAGGGACACCTTGACATGAGCTCTCCAGGATCAAACCGGCAACCCTTGGGCTACAGGATGACCATTCTACCCACTGAGCCATGCTGCCCCATATGGTATGAGGAAGAGGACCGGCACATTCTATGATGAGATTCTCAAATGGTTCACCTACAACAGGGATCGGATGGAGTGGGATGCAAGGAATGGATGGATTCCTGAAATCATAAAGGGCTGGAAACAGGGATCAAGGGTGCAGTCAAGTGAGCTTACTGTACCTGATTCTGGTTTTACTAAACCCACCCGTTTTGGTTTTGATGGAGAGGTCTGCATTTTATGCTTCAAAGTTAGAAAATTAGAGAGCAGGGGCCTCATTTATCAAACAAAAGCCAGCGTATGCCAATCATAGTCAACTTTAGGGATTTATGAGAACCAAACTTGGTGGGAAAATATCTCTACCTTCATGGTAACTCTGACCCCCCCCCCAGGATTTTCAAGAAGGGAGATGATATTAATAATAATCTCAACCACTAAAATATTTTCTGTCATTGTGAAAAAAACTTACATGTTAAAAAATACATTCAGCTACATAAGGTGGACAGTCTGCTGCCAACATTCACCAGTCAGTAAAAGAAAGTGTGAGAAGTAAGTTTGGTGATTCATTCTAAGCAGAGCTGGGATTAACGACCTCGGCATTGAAAGTTAGCAAAACAGCTACTAGTACAGACACGATGACAGTGTTTCCATCAACTCCAAAAAGCATGCAGGAAATGGTTCAAATTAGTGACGTTGCAGTCAGATGTTTCATCAGTTGAGTCATCTCAGCAAAAGATGAAGACGGACGTTGTTGCTATCTATGAGAGGCTTGACCAGGCTGAGCAAAACAAAACAAAAACCATGAGAGCCATGCAAGATGGTGCTAATAGAGACATGCGTCTCAACCTGAGCCTGGTTAGCCTAAAGTAGAATCTGGAGAGCGATGCACTACAGGATGTTTTCAAGGCCATTTCCAATGTACTGGGGATACATCTGGCCTAAAACAAGCTCCAGCGAGTGCATTGCTCACTAGCACCGATGCCTAACGAGGGCCAGCCACAGAGACCCATCATCATACGCTTTCACAGCCATCTGAAGTGGGAACGAGAAAGCTGGAGAAGAGGGAGATTACGTGGCAAGACAACAACATTTCATTCTTCCCTGATTTGACCAAGGAGGTGGTGGAGAAAATAGTTTCTTGGAATATCAATGGAATGAAAGACCCAGTTAACCCAGAGGAGGAAATGTTTAAGCTATCTAAAATTTCAGTAGACTGATGTGGCGCAAACATTTATCCAAATCAAATCAACTTTATTTATAAAGCACCTTTCATGCCACAGGCAACACAAAGTGCTTTACATGATTAAAAACATTTATGCATATAAAACAAAACAAAGTAGGAATATATAACAATAGAAACACCCACCAAAATATCTCACACAGCTGCATGCACACACACACACAAACACACACACACACAAACACACACACGCACGCGCACACACACACGCACACACACGCACACACAGCCATCCCTCCCCATTCTATGCAAACATGATTCTCTTATTTCTGTCTCGAACTGAATGTTATTAAAAATACTAAAAGTGATGAGCATCTGGCCTGATGCTGCTGTGAGGAAACAATATCATTGTCATGAGGATCCATCCACACCAGGGGCCAGTCCACCCATGTCCAACAGCGGCAACCACCCCCATCATCCAAGAGACCCACCTGGTCGACACAGAAGCAGCTAAACTTAAAAGACTGGGTTGGCCAGATTTTCTATAGCGCATTCAACAATAAGAAGCTTAGGTAACAATTCCAGTGCATAAGAAATTGAGCTTTGTATTATTAAAAGAGGATGAAGATGAGGAAGGAAGGCTTTTATGTGCAGAGGCCATAGTTAACGGAATTAAGTTAAATCTAAGCAACATACAGTATACGCTCCCAACTTCAGCTAGTTTTAAACGCTCCTGCTCGTTTTCTTACCAGTGAGGTCAGACTGAACAGGACACTGGAGACATCTGCGCTGATGGTTTTAGTGAAGTGCTGGCTATAATCTGTGTAGATTTTGACTGTGTAAATATCGTTGGTGATTTAACATCCGTGTAGACAACCCTCAGGAAAAAGGGAGTAAAGTCCTAAATAACAGTCTGGACACCTTTGGGCTGACTCAGCATATAACAGAGCCCACATACATAAAAGGACACACTCCAGATTTACTGATTTTGAAGGGGTTTGGATTTTTCCAAGGTTACTGTGTGTGATGTGGGCTTGTCTGATCATTTCGGTGTTTTCTTTAAAAGTATGATTCCTGTTCACATTAATGTCTCAATGGAGGTGATCACAAAGCGGTGTATAACTGAAAACACAAGTGGGATGATTACCAGGTCTTCTCTTCAACACCTGCCCTATCAGGACCTGTTTGTCAGAGGATAAACTATAAAGTTCTGCTGTTGGTCTACAAAGCTCTGAATGGTTTAGGACCATTCAGAGCTTACATCAGTGACCTCTTGACCCAGTATGAACCTACCAGAACCCTCAGGTCATCTGCATTCTGTTCCCAGAGTCAGAATTAGACATGGAGAAGCTGCATTCAGCTTCTATGCACGTCTGGAACAAACTCCCAGAAAGCCTCAGATCAGCTGAAACAGTTTATTAAAATCCAAATGAAATAGATTTTTATTCTAAAATAAGTTTCTTTTGTGGTTGAATTTCTTTAATTCCCAGACCTGCTCACTCCCCCTGGTTAGGAGGGGAACACGTTATTTAAAAGGTTTCACTCACTATTTTTTGTCAGCACAAAACTTGCATAAAAACATCAGCCTGTGGTAGGATGTTTGGCTCTACTTTTCCTTTCTTTGGTTCTCAACTCTTGTTATCAGCAGCATCGCTGTTATGATTTAACCATGAATGGTTTCATGTTTTTACTGGGACCAGTGATTGACAGGTGATGTTACTGGGTATGAGCCAGAATGTGTCAAAAGTCCTGGGTTTGTTGTAATGAATTAAAATTAAAGGTCCAGTTTGTAAGAATTACTGCGCATATTAAACAACGGCAGTATTTTAGTTTTAAAGCCTCACACACAGCGATGTTTCTTGTTTTTTATTTTCTTTAGTTCTTTGTCATTGACTTAGTTACACTGCACCTATATTACAGAATATAAATTTTAGTTTATAAGCTTATATTTATATTTCAATAATATTTCAATTTTACACAGATGCTATTTTAGTTTTATTTCTTTTATTTTCTAACGTACACCCATTTGAGAAACTGTGATCTAATATAATAACGTTGAGGAAGGCAGCAGAAAATCTTTGTTAGATATCAGCATCGGTATATCTGTTCCTCATCAGGAGGCCGTCAGACCGAGACCTTTGACTTTATCCTTCATCAGGAAACTCTGGCCTTGTATTGATTCAAACGCTGTAAAAACAGCAAACATCAACATTTCTCTGGAAGCTCACCACCGACTGCTTTACAAATCTGAGCTCCTCAGACAATCAAATCTGAACTATCAGCCCGTATGTTGGAGCAGCACAGGTTGGGACTCTTAAATCAAACCAGTGACAAGAAAACAGCAAATCACATAATTCATTCTCAACCCCTTCTTTGTTTCGCTTACTGTTTACAATATTCATGCATAAGACAAGATGTGAAATGGAGCCTCCTTGCCAGGCAGAATGGCACTTTGACTCATTGCTTTCTGACCTTTTGTGGCATTTGGAAAGGGCAGCTCTGCAGACTGTTGGTGCAAACGCATATGCAAATTGATAATGATAGGTTAAGGAGGCGGCGGCTAGCTGTATCAGTAATTCAAACAAATTGTTCATTGCTATGATAATGCTCTGCAGTGAGAGCTCTCCGGATACTTATTCTAGACAATCTAAAACTTCTGCATAATAACATTTCATGTGTCTCAATTTTGGTCCTCAAGTACCACTGCCCTGCCTGTTTTAAATGTTTCCTGTTCCAACACACCGGATTCAGATTAATGATCCTCCATCAAGTTCTTTGCAGCCTCTTAATGAGCTGTTCCTTACAGCCAGGGCATGGAAACATGCTCATTTAATCTGGAATCGCCTTCGACCTGCTCTAACTTTTTTATAGCGCAAGCAGACGTGAAAGATGTCAGAGTGAGCAAATAAATATTAATGACCACTGCTGTATCAACATGCTCTCTACCATGTAATCACTGTGGATTTATTGGTCATTACATCATGGAATTGAAGGCTGGTCTGCCCGCTACGTGGGCTGGAAATTTTAAGAATCTGAATGTGAAGAAATACCTTCCGGTGCAAGAAAAGGGAAAAAAAAAATAAAAAATGCAGCAGCTGTTTTGATGCAATGAAACCAAAAACATTTATTTTAATTATTGTAAGATTTATGTAAAAGTCTGTTAGCTGTGATGATCTGCAGACAATACATGTTCACTGAAATAACCAGAAAGAAACCACTCCACCATCTAAGAGGAAAAGTGAGTTAGTGACAGAAAACATAAATTAACATGGTGGTACTTTTCCCAGTGAAATACAAAAGCACTTCTTCATATTTGAGCTTATCCTGCTGAAACAGAAGCAGTTTGTTTCTCTACAGCAGGTTGGCAGTGTTGGAGATGGAGTTTGTCTCTAATCTGACCACTAGATGTCAGAAATCAGGGCTGGCTTCATTAGCATCCCTTTCATTGATTCTCTTCTTATTTGCTCCTTTTCCAGGTCAAAGCTTGGCGTCGACAACCTAACAGCATCCCTCAAAACCTCCTGGAAGCGCCATCATCCTGATTATTTCCTTAAACAGAGACCCCCTCCTTCCTTGTGTTATTATCTTCTGTCCTCATATCTCTGCTGTGTTCTGGATGCTGGAGAGAAGAGAGCAGCTCATTCCTTCCTCATCCAGCTCGTCTGTTCCAGTCTGAGCTGTTACAATTCAATCTGCTCAGCGTCTGCCTGGATGATTTATAGATGCTCCCTGTAACCTCTGAATGCGGTGGGGATTTACATTGATCGAGCAGCCTTTTCCTTTAAGCCTCCCCTTGCTTGTGTCACAAGCTCAATGTGGATTTGAAAGACATTAAAAAGATTCTGAAGTTCTTTGCAGAGACTCAAAGCAGAGGAAATGTGCAGCAGATTCTTCAGTGGGTGACAGTTCTGGAGCAAACACTGAAACCTGGGAAGAGGTGCCATATCTGGTTAGACACCGTATTGTTGAAATGAACTAAGCCTGTGCCAAATAGGAACATGATCACATATCCTGCTCCAAAACCTCCACACAGTATACAAAATTAATGCGCAGCACTGTATCAACAATCACTACAGCCATTACAGTAAATCCTGGTATAAATCCTCTCTGCTCTCTTTCTGTGTAGAAAAATATGACATTCATTTGTATATTTCTTCTTCTTTACTTGGCTTAGAGTTGTGCTGCTTGTTGACCCTTTCCGGTCTTTCCCCCCCAAACTGGTCCAAGCAGATAGCTGTCCTCCCTGGTCCTGGTTCTAATGGTGGTTTTCCTTTCTGGTTGTGGTTCTGCTGGAGGTTTTTCTCTCCACCGTCTCCTCGTGTAGCTCTGGGTGGAGGATTGAAACAAACAAAAGATTTGATCCAATCTGTTGGTTTACATGAACACATTTATTGGACTAATGTGGGTCATTTAATGAATCTGTTTAAACTGGATTAAACTGAGTTGAACTCAGTTGAATCAGACAGAACTCATGATTACTCCAAAGTGAGAGGTTTGGATCTTGGCTCCTGGTCCAGATTTGTTCACATTGCAGTTTGCTTTTCACCAGAAAAAAATTGGTTTCTTGGTTGTAAAAAAACAAACAGAAATACTAATTACAACAGACCTGTTTTCACCAACAACACTAACAAGGTAACTAACTTCCTGTCGTATTCGGGTCAAATCTGACCAATTTACAACTTTAAAAGCTCATAAATACTGTGTTTTACAACGCCTCATGATATCCGCCACACTATGTTTGAACATATAAAAGTGACAATCACCTCTTTCATTGAATTTTGAGTGTTTTAATCAACCTTGTTACACCCGTGGTGTTCCCTGAACCATGTCTTGCGAATACTCATCTCTTTTCTACGCTTCTGTGCTGATCCTCCCACGTGAACCGACTTCCTAATGAAACCATGTGTCATCTTCACACAGACCAGACAAGTGTCTGTTATGTGAATCCATCTCTTTCCTACGCTTTCGTGCCTATCCCCCACGTGAACCACACCTTCCAGACTAATCAATGTATCATCTACACACAGACCCCATATATAGAGCTTGATGTTTGCCTTGCACTCCTTTTACTCTCAGTACAAGTAGGCGACTGACCAAGTGGTCTTTGTTGAAGAAGTTCTGGTCCAGGTTTTTGGACATGGTGAAGAGGGCACTGAAATTGAACCAGAGACAGAGGAGGATGTCTCGGAAGTAGAAGACAACACAAATTTTGATCCAGACTTTGAGGAGACTGACCAGTCAACAGATAGAGATGCACCTGAAGAACGGGCACCTGTGGAGACATTCCAGTCCAAGAGTGGACACTTGCTCTGGTCTTCATCCCCCCAGGACGGAGGAAGTAGAGCGAGAGTGGAAAACATCATAAAGATGACACCAGGGCCAAGACGGTGTGCAACATGACATCAAGTCCAGCTTCTGCTTCTTTTTACCAGATTTTATTGAGGGAAATATACTGGAGATGACAAACCTGGAGGGGAAGCGTGTGTTTGGGGACACCTGGAGAGACATCCAACTTGTAGACCTCCAAGCCTGCAAAAAGTCTGTGGGATGCAGTCTGCCTGCCCTATATTCCACACACACACACACACACACACACACACACACACACACACACACACACACACACACACACACACACACACACA
>JBAFSZ010000017.1:27779413-27790232 GCA_036919955.1 Melanotaenia pygmaea
ATGAATTTAAAGCTGTGAAGCTGCTTCCTTCTAAACACAGAAGGAACAATATGTGATGAATATCAGCATCAGGTGAATAGACAGAAAGCAGGATTTAAAAACATACAAAAACATACACATAAAACTTCCACTGTTATGTTCTATATACATCTTTACATAAACACACTTACAATTCTATACCCTATGTAGCACACACACACACACACACACACACGTATGTACATATATATATATTCTTTTCAAAGTCTTCTGATGTAAGCCCAGCATGAGTTAGTTTTCTTCCTACTTTGAGCATTTTGAATTTAAACGATTTTTGTTGTTGCTGTGACTGGTGTGCATTTTGCTGTTGTTTTCTTTTTTTTAAAAAATGTTCAAAATATTCATTGATTCATTTTATTATGTTCTTTTTTTACAATCATTTCTATATTGAAATCAGTCATTACAATCAAATAGTCACTCAGTACTTTAGTATTTTTTTCTGAGTCTTTTTCTTTTTACTTTTTACTTCCATCTCAGTAATGTTATGATGAAGTAATGCTTCTCTAACATGAGTACAGTTTTTGTTGACTTAGATTATATAACATTTAATCACTGAAAGAACTGACTGCAAAATAAACAAGCGATGTAAAAAGTCTGAAAAGCTGTTACTTGATCTTGGGGTGGTATGTGGTGTTACTCCGGGGAACGAGAGGCTGAAATCTGAAGAATGACTGAATATTTCTCAGTGAGGGATTGTCCTGTTCCTCTAATGAGTTATGAATTTACAATACACTCTGCGTCATTGGCTAAGTCTATGATGGTAGTTGAGATGGATTTAAAGTAGAGGCTGAGATTTAATTAGCTCAGGTTTAATCTAATTGGATTCCACTTCTGAGCTTTTCCCCTTTCTCTCAGTCTTCTTTGATGTTTTACAGCAGATAGCAGAGCTGCCATTTTATGGACATGATTTCTTCCAGAAACAATGAAATTGTTCCCCATAGAGCATGGCTCACAAGAAAATAAAGGTCACCGTGTTTGTTCTTATTAGCAAATGTTACAGCTTGGCTCAATAACTGCAACAAAAGAGGAAGGCAGGCACAAGGTAGTGCTCTAGTATGAAAATAACCAGGGTAAACCGTGAACATGCCAGTGTCAGGAATGTAAGCTGTTACTGGATGAATGAAAAAAAAAATAAATGAATAACATGCTGACCAGTACAGAGGTGATCTCCCAGCCTAGGCCAGGAGACACACTGACAACAGGCAGGTGGAGGTCTTAAGTAGGAAGAGCAGACTGGGCCCAGGTTTAGCTCATGCCACTGAGGAGCTCTCTTTGCCTGCAAAACAAAATAAACACAAGTCGTGGTGGTGCCGTCAAACAAAACATCAGACAAGCAGAGGAGCACATCCTCCTGTTTGTGTTAGATGACAAAGATTCTGTAAACTATGTGGATGTTTAAGAACAGAGTGTCATTGAGGTTGCGGTGGCCTAGTTTCGAATGAGTAAAGATGAACTGATCTTTCCCACACAGTTTATATCATTATACCCATGTTGTTAAGGGTCTGATGTTTTCATATCTTTTCTTTTTTGGACTTAATAATGACTTCCTGCTACCACTTTTCATCCTTTTTTTCAGAGCTTTCAGTCTGCTTAGAATCAGAGAGAACCAATCAGGAATCTCTGGTGTGACTGTAGGGATCAGGGCCATTCTGACTGAAGCTGACTCAGTCAGCAAAGTGAAGTTATTCTTAGGGAGAGATTGCAATCAGGTTCTTGATTTTCTGACTGCTGTGATTGAGCTCTTTGGCCAGAAAGAATCAGAACGATTACATTTGATATACAGGTTACTGTTTCTCTTGTTGGAACAAACTCTTGAATGAAATGTGTCAGTGATCTGTGTCAACTTCTCCTTGATAATAATCAGGGAAAAGTCCAGAACCAATCCCCAGTATGTATATCAGAGATAATGAACTTCATGACATGTTTTAACTTTATTTGGTTTGTTTATCCATCCATCCATCTAGAGTTCCCTCCTCCTGGCCACTTCGTCCAGCTTGTCCAGGGGAATCCAAAGGTGTTCCTAGGCCAGCTATGAAATATATTCCCTCCAGCATGTTGGGTCTTTCCTGAGGTCTCCTCCTGGTGGGAAATGCATGGTACACCTCTCCAGGAGGCATCCAGGAAGCATTCTAACCAGATGTCTGATCCACCTCATACGGCTCCTCTGGATGTTAAGCAGTGGCAATTCTTCTCTGATCTCCTGGATGACTGAACGTCTTACCCTACCTCTAAGGGAGAGTCCAGACACCCTGAGGAGGAAACTCATTTCAGCCTTTTTGTATCTGTGATCTTGTTCTTTCAGTCACAGCTTGTGACCATAGGTGAGTCCACATCTGGAACTCACCTACTTGAGTAGATTTGGAGACACTGATTTTCATCATAGACCACCTTAGGTTCCTGAGGGCTGTGGATGCAGGCGTGGCTCAGGACTGGGAGGTGAGGTATATCCAACAGTTTAAGGCTTAAGCAGGATTCTCTGAAAGGACAATGCATGTATTAGGCCTGGAAACACATTCAAGACAAGATTTTCCAAAAATACAGTAGACCAGACACCACATGTTGTTAGGTCAACAATATGGGGTTGAGTGAAGGAAGGACTGTGCTATATGTACTGCTGGTGTGATGAGTAGATGAATGGCAGCTCTGGCTTAGAAACCTGTCAGAGGAAACAGCCACACTCACACACACAAAACATAACAGGAAGAACAGGAGGAAAGGGAAGAAACAGAAGTCCTATGACAGGATTAGTGCAGAGCTGCAGTTGGCCTTGGAGTGAAACACAGTGACGAGCCGTGCACTGCCTGTGCCTGTACAGGTGCTTACCGCACTGGGTTTCCTAGCAAATGTGGTGTTCCAGAGCGATCGGAACTGTGTCAATGACCCTGAGCCAAACCATGCCATTCGTGTGGAACAGAATTATCCCCATATCTCTGGTAGAGGAGCTGAGCTTGAGATGAACAGCCACCCAGCCTATCCAGGGGGGAAGGGGCGGTGGGCGAGGGAAGAGTTATATGTTTTACAAGTTTTTCTTCACTTTTTTTTTTATACATTAGATGACCACTTTAGTTGCAACAATCAGTTCAATATTACATAAAATCTAGACCTAAAAAAAAGGTCTCATTTGTTCCCCCCTTCTTCTGGTCAGTGTTCCTGCCAGGTCCCCCATCAAAACTGTTCTAACTTTTTCTAAGTACAAACCCGGTCTACCGCCAGCCAACTACTTTGTTAGAGAGGGTCTTGTCAAAAACAATACTTTTGGGTAAATATGTGATGATGTGAACCATGAACAGCTAGTTTCCTCCTTCTCAGGAAATGCAACAAGAGAGAAAAGCTGATCAGCTGACCACCGACAGCCAGCATGAGTAACGGAACAACATGAGAGAAGAAGGAAGAAGCAGCTGCAGTACAAAAATGGAGACGACCAGCAAGCCACTAAAGCAGACACGTTTGAACAAAATGCAGGAAAAGTTTAAAAAAAAAAAAGCGGGAAAAGTGCACGTGTGGAACCTTCTCTCTGGGAAAAGAGTGTGATAAAACACACTTTTTCTTGAGACAATTAGAACAATGTATAACAAAATTTTAACCGGGACCAGACACTTCACCAGGAGCATTACTGGACAGGGTCACAAGAATTTTTAATCTAATCAAATTCATAAATTTTTTATGGATTAGAAAGCACTTATGATGGAATATTAGATTATTATTTACTGTTTAAACTGGCCTTTTCACCTTAATGTTTTTTTTTACTGTCTGCTGCATGATGTTTTGTTTTGATGTTTTGTTTTATGTTTTAACTGATTTTAATTGTCTTCTGTGAGGTGACCTTGGGTCTTGAAAGGCGCCTTGAAATAAAATTTATTATTATTATTATTACGGTTAAAATATTTAGGTGACGTCATTTTGATCTCTGACATAAATTTGGAGGTTCGCTTTGAAAGTCCAGCAGAATATAAGTCATATAGTCAGACTTTACTCATATATATTTATATTTGCAGAAAAATATTTTTATACTTGATAGGTGGACTAAGAAATATGTAAAAAAAAAATGATGTTGGGATTTATTCACCAGTTAATGTCACTGAATCATGTTTTGTACTGTACCTGTGGTGTGACCATGAACGTCTTCTACACCGTGTCTTACAGCATGCAGGCTGAACTCTTTTGTGGTGGAGGGTACCACTTGAAAATCTTTTGAGTTAGATAATTAGATAATTATCACATTATTAAGAAATAGCCCTTTTTAAAGATAATGTCCTATGAAAAAATGAATGAAAAATACTAATATATTAATATATAAAATATTAATCCCAAAAGGGAAATTCAATAATAATATCATATCATTATGACTCATGATATCATTAGACATTAAATTTGACTCATATGCACCAACAGAAGGTCATAATAATCAGACTCTGCCTTATTCATCCTTTGTTTTGGAATATTCTTCCATTTCATTTTATATTTTAAACCCAAGATCACTTGGAGTTAACATGATGTTTTTTTAGGTTTGTTACCTTCAGTTTTTCAGGTGGAGCGATGACAGTGGCATCTTTACAATCCTGACATTCCAAGGAATCCATTAATACTAAATCTGTCCTGGTTGATTACTGGGAAAAGGATAAAATATCGACCCAAAACGCAATGTCTCAGCATGAAATTAGTAGCAGTAATAAATTTGATGAATTTCTGGTCATATTTGTCAGTGTTGTCTTTAGGTGAGTCCTGCTGATATCAGCTCAGACTGTATTAGTCCAGATAAGCGTCTCACCTCTTTTCTCAAAGAAGTCAGGAAGTAGTTGCTTCTCTCTTCATTTTCTCTCCTTTTGTTGTTTTTTGGTATCCAGATTTTCCCTTATGGGGAAAGGAATTATTTTTTCCTGCCTCCTGTAACCGTCTGATCACTATAGGCACCTGGCAGGATAAGTTACTTAGTTGAAACGGAATAAACCATTGTGAATTATTTTTAAGGGGAGAGAGGGCCTTCAGACATCAATAATTATTGTAAATGGAGAATTCAGAGCAAAATGGAGCTTTTATTTCCATTAAATGAATTCACACAGTAGCCTAAGAGAACTGTCTTCTGTCCTATTGTTATTTGATCTTATTCTTCATTGCTGGATGATTAATTCTTGAGATTATACTGGGGACACAGAGCTCATTTACCCACGACATGTGCCCTGGTACATGAGGTCTGGCAATGCCTAGGGACACGTTAGTCTGTTGTTAACGGACATGTAATTTAGCCTAATCTTCCTTTAGGTAATAGTGTGACAGCAAACAAACAAGAGAAGAGGACAAATTACATTAAAGTTTTTAAAAATGGTCTTGTTCATTCGCTTAACAAAAACTCTTGTTCATGCAACAACAAATGGAATCAAAAACTTTCACGTGTAACCAGGAGGAAAGTCAAATAATAAATTAATATGTAGGTCATGTTTTATGTGAAGCAGCAAATTAAAAAAAAATAAAAATAAATTCTCACAATGTGCAACCACCGTGAAATTAGTTTGATATTGAACAAATTCATCCTTCACCGCAGATCACCACGGTGACGGCAGTTTTCAGTGTTGATGAAAAGTTGGACATGTATTTTCCTCTGTGATTTCAATAAACTTAAAACAGCAATGTTTTCTCACAGTAAATGTTAGTAAGGTTAATTCCTAAATAAATCATCAAGACATCCCTATGTTTTTTAACATCGTATTAACGTCTCTCTGTTGTTTTTTGGTCTTTTTTCTCAGCTTCAACATACTACTTTGTAGAATGAAATAGTAGTAGGAAATATTTTGTTTGAGGTACTTTCCACACCTGAATCCTGCCATGAAATAATTATAAGACTCTAATCTGACTTGTATGCTTTAATTCTGCCCTTTTGGAATAGAAGTAATTCAGCTACTTTCTTAGTTACTTACACCCACAAGTAATTAAAGAAATAATAATTAAATAAATAAATAGATAAATAAATAAAAAGTAAAATATGACATAGCAGCTCTTCAAAAATTAAATCTATGGGTAATGTTTAATGTTTATATNNNATAAATGTCACACATGATCTACTCATGTCTCATGAACAGTTCTGTAGGTTTGGACTATAACACAGAACAACACTGGGATTCATATTTAGAGAACAGCAAACATCACAACCTGGTGGAGAAAAGTGATATTCTCATCTGCTCTTCGGAGTTTCATCGAGATCAGTACCGCTGCATTTTAAATCATGCACTTTTTGCATGTGCAGCCACTAACCTAGTGTACATTAATTTCAAGGTGTACCACTGCACCTGTTCTCTCATCATTCCGATCACCGACCTGACACACTATGAATGCAGCCATCTGCTCACATAAAGCCCAAACTGTCTTTCATATCCAAACCAAAGTCAACCAGAAGCATATTACCTGCACATCATCATCTGGAAAAGTTTACAGAAAAGCCCACTGTTCTCTGGAATGTGTTTATCCAACATATTCACTACACTGCACCAAGACGAAAATGGAAGATGAAAATGTGCTGGTTAACTTTCTTTTATGCACTAATCACAAAGCTGCTGCTTCAGCCAAGAACACGACGATGGAAAAAGTCTCACAATGTGCTTATTTTAGCTCAGTCTGCACCTAAGTGATGTTACGCTACTGCTAATGTTTTAGCACACTACTTCCGGTTTCACACAAAAAAAATGCTCAAATTTTGTTTTATTTAGTTTTTAAATAAAACCAACAGTACTTATAAAATGAAAAGAAATAATGATCAGATGTGAATACAAATGATTAGTTAAGCCATTTCCATGTGGGTTACATCATCCCCCTCTAAATTAACATGAGTCCCTTCATGTTCTTTCAAGAGGGGCACCTTCAAACGTTTCCCCTAAAGCTTTATTAATCCCATCAAGTTTAGTTTGTACAAATGAAATGAGGGGTTTGCCAAGCCGTGGGCATGTAAACTTTGCAGGTGGCTTTCTTAACCATTCAAAGCTGCGTATTTTGTTTGCAGTCTTACTGTCAGGGGTATCAAGACCAGGTAGATCAGAGGAACCAGCATCTTGTTCAGTGTTGTCTATCTCAGTAGACGGTCTCCGTTAGATTTCTTTAGACTGTTCAACTCTCTCTGGAGTTTTTCTTAAGAGGAATTTTCTGAAGAGCCTGTTTGGATCTTCCTGCCACACCCAACTCATATCTCCTAATCAAGAGGCTGGGCTTATCAAGCTTCAAGCTGCAGCAGTTCTGAACATGAGTGTGACATGCCTGGACCTTTTTTAACCAGTAGACCAAACGCAATGTCTATGGGTAGCCTAGGGTTGGCACACGAAAATTAACTCGTAGAGCAAAAAACGGGTGATGTCACTCCTTGTGCATGAGTGAAGGGTCAGACATATTTACACCACCTAGTTTTTTCTTTTTCCTTGAGTGTACCCAACATACTGAGCAATTATGGTTATACCCAAAGGATTTCCATGGGGATGGGAGGGGCTTGTCCCCACTTTCTTACCGACCAAGGCACACAACTATTTGATGACCTGTGATTTAAAGTTGCAGCCCTGGTCACTGTGAAGACACTCAGGGAATCTGTAATGGATAAAGAACTGCTCCCAAAGGCATTTGGCTACAGTTAGGGCTTTTTGCTCTTGAGTCAAAATGGGAGTTGCATATTTCGTGAAGTGGTTGATTATGACCAGAATGTCCTTGAAGTTGTGACTGTCAGGTTCAATGGATAAAAAAATCCCTACATAAAAGTTCTATCGGCCGACTGATCTGTTGTTGACTAATGGTGTGGCTATCATGATCATGGGCTGTGTTTGTGTATTGATCATGCATGTTTTTTAGTTATGATTTTGGTTTATATCCTTTCTGGCTTGTTAGAACACCTGGTCTAATTCATCCACTTCACCTGTTTCTCATTGCTCCCTCCATGTATATATGCCCTTGGTTTTCAGCTGCTCCTTGTCAGATCCTTATGTGGTATACTCCCTGTCATGTGTGGTTCCCTGTCCTGCATTTTTGAGAGTAAACCATTTTACCTGCACTGATCCTGCCTCCTGCCTGAGCTGCCTGCACTTGGGTCCACATGTTATAGTGGCTTTGTCAGGTCAGCTTTTTTTCTTTCAATGCACCTTAGCTTTTGATCTTGGACTCAACATTGAAAGACAGTCCCTAAATGTCCCATTTCATCATGTAAGCTTCAAAGCATGGGGTTTCTCAAGGCTTTAGGTAGAACAAGCTGGTAGACTGTTGTTTGTCACAATGTCTTTTCCAATACAACAGGCTGTCTCTCATTTAGAATTGACACATCTCTTTAAACATGAGCTGGAATTCAGGGCAGTTAACACCAGCAGGGATGGGATCTCTTGATTCACAGGACTGTAGTATTTCACTGATTGTCAGATCTGCTCGCTGTAACAGAGCTATCTCAGCCTCACCATTTTTAGGTAGTTTCATCATATGAAAATGCTGATTTGAAAGTGTCTGGATGCACGGCAGGTGACTGGCAGGTGACGCAATGTAACATGGAGACAGATCATTTTGAAAAAAACGTGTGGAGTTGACATGTGGCTTAGACAATGTTCATAGGGGTAAGATGGAATCGGGTAAACTCACAAATTCTTTGGCTGAATCCCATTTCACCCCTTGGCCCTATCACTTAGTCCTACCCCTCTGTGTTGCGTTCTTGCGTGTAGGGGTAGGATGTCCCAATTTCTTTTAGGACAGGGGTAGGGGTAAATGGTAGGGCTTTATGTCATGAAGACAATGAAGCAGTGGTCTGAGAGAGTATAGGTTGTTTTGTATTTAGAGGCATGTAAATCTGACTATCATCTGCATAACAGTGAAATGAGATACTGTGTTTCCTAAGTATGGAACCTAGAGGGAGCAGGTATAGAGAAAAGACTAGAGGACCTAAAACCGAACCTTGTGGGACCCTATATAAGAAAAAGACAGAAGAGGACACAGCATCACCAAAACACAAAATGTACTATCAGCAAGGTATGATCTAAACCATTGTAGAGCTGTGCCTCTAACGCCCACCCAGTGTTCAAGACAATCTAACAAAGTTTCATGATCTACAGTATCTGCAGATAAATCAAGAAGTAAAAGAACAACACAGTCCCCAGAGTCAGTAGCTCATAAAATTTCATTAAATCCTCTCAGAACAGCTGATTCTGTAGTTTTAAAACCAGGCGGAAACATCTCTAGATTACTGTGCTTCTTCAGAAAGGTCAATCTTTGTGTTTAAACTATCGTTTCCAGTACTTACTGCAGTTTGAAAATGGGCCTGTAATTTTTACACAATGAGAGATCTAGATTAGGTTTTTAGACCAGTGGTTGAACTGCCACGTGTTTAAAATTTCACTGGTCTATACCAGAAGCCAAACTGCCATTAAGGACTGTAAGAAAAGATGGACAGACGGACAAGAAGTTGGAAAGTCGAAGAGGGATGCATCATTTTTTAAGAACCCGAGGGCTTAAAACAGGGCTACTCAATTCGGTCCTACGAGGGCCACAATCCATCAGGTTTTCCATGTATTCCTGCACCAACACACCTGAGTCAAATTAGGTGGCTCTAACAGCCAATCAGGTTTTACACAATAACTCATTAATTTGACTCAAGTGTGTTGGTACAGGAATACATGGAAAACCTGCTGAATTGCGGCCCTCGTAGGACCAAATTGAGTAGCCCTGGCTTAAAAAAACACAACAATCTCCTTTAAAAAGCACAGAGTCACAGAGTCAAACTGATCAAAGCAAGTGACAGGAACTAAAGGATCAAAACCAAGCGGTGAGATCTGAGCCCTGATGATAGTGACTTTGTCACTAAAATAATGAAAAAAGTTTTCAAATACAGCAGGGGAGGCTTTCATAAAGCGTGGGGCTTTAAGAAAATTGTTAATAGTCTTAAATAAAACATGGGGCTTGTGGTAGTTTAACAGAATAATATCTGATGGGCGTTTTCTCTTAGCATCTTTCACAGTTATTGGTTAATGATCCCAGCAGTCCATTAACAATTGAAAAGATACATGGAGTTTAGCTTTTTCCCACTTGCATTCTGCACTCATGTCTGTCAGCATGTGTGCTGTGATCTAGCCAGGGTCAGATTTTTGTAATGTGAAACCACAAGCTTAGCTCTTCTGATTCTTTAGACTCAGGAATGACATAACTGACATCAAACACAGCTGAAAAGCATACAGCAAATGATCGATGACCACTAAAAGGTACTCACACCTTCAGGGCTTGACTTACACAGGGGCTTCTCTGGGAAGTTCGGTGCACAGCAGAGCAATATAACAGGGTTACTTCCAAAAACATTCTGCTGCTATTGTCTGTGTCACAAAACTGAACCAGAAAGGTAGGACTCAAATGCAAACTCCATACTAAAAGCATAAAATCTGTGTCCTTTAAAAGAGACCAAAAATAGCAAACCCATGTAAAACAGGCAAAGATATCTTAGGCAAAGACAGGGGGCTAGGCAGAAGACAAATGGCATGAGACATGCAGTGCCATAACACTAGAATTGACAGGGAAGAAAATCCTGGCACACTGGACAGACGATCATGAAAGTAGGTACTCATACAGGGTGAAAACAATGAGACACAGAAGGAGCGAGATAGGCAGGGCAGATGCTGATTATAGACAGACAGACAGACAACTTCATTTATCCCCGAAGGGAAATTGCTTTGTTACAGTAGTCCAGTGTCATAAGTGGCATAAACTAGGAAAAAAAAAAATAGAGTAAAATATACAATATAAGTA
Organism: Melanotaenia pygmaea; assembly: GCA_036919955.1. Classification (NCBI taxonomy): domain Eukaryota; kingdom Metazoa; phylum Chordata; class Actinopteri; order Atheriniformes; family Melanotaeniidae; genus Melanotaenia; species Melanotaenia pygmaea. The sequence continues at coordinate 27,790,190 of JBAFSZ010000017.1, forward strand.
AAGTGGAATAAAAATAGAAATAAAATAAAGATAGAAATCCAGA
>JBAFSZ010000017.1:27858960-27877902 GCA_036919955.1 Melanotaenia pygmaea
TAAAGGCCCTTTTGCCATCCATCCATCCATCCATCCATCCATCCATCCATCCATCCATCCATCCATCCATCCATCCAGCCATCCAGCCATCCAGCCATCCAGCCAGCCAGCCAGCCAGCCAGCCAGCCAGCCAGCCAGCCAGCCAACCAGCCAGCCACTTCTTCCTGATCATCCAGGGCAATCCTGAGATGTTTTCAGACCAGCTGAGAGAAATAGTCCCTCCAGTGTGTCCTGGGTCTTCCCCAGGGTCTCCTCCTGATGGGCTACGCCCATAACACCACTCCACGAAGGCACCCAGGAGGCCTCCTAACCAGATGTCTCAGCCACTTCATCGGGCTCACCTGGCTTTAGAGAAACTTGAGTGTTGTATACTTGTGTCCTCATACAAAATTGGGTCAGGAATCGATAAATAAGTAGATCAATAAATCGAACTGATAATGACATTGATATCGTTGATATGTTTTCTGTCTTCTGTCACTCAGCTGTCACAGATTAAAGGCGGTCTATCGCCTGATTCTCACTCTGTTACAGGTTTCCACATCTTCATGTGGTTGGAGAAAGTCCTGAGAAGACACCTGGGTGGTGTAAAACCCACTGGCTCCGGAAGTTGTTTCTTCAAACGAACTACCAGTATGTCTAATATCTAGTCAAACTGACCACAGGTCCCTCCAAAGCTCATACTTAATCACTGTCCACATCTCCTAGAAGCTTTCAAATATACAAGTGTGATAAAGGTCTTTGAGTTACAGGATTAGTGATGTGTGTGTTTCATCACTGAGTAGCATGATGGGTTTAATGCCTGGGACCTGAACTTTTTCCTCTCAGAAACCCTGACTGAACCCAGCTGTGATAAATCTGACCTCTCAGACCACATCATTACCCAACCCTGATCTTCAATCCGACTGTAATCTCACTCTCATCCTTACCTAGCAGATGTGTGAAGGCTTAAAGAGAATCCCAAAGCTTCAATCTGGCTGTGTATTCAACACCAACTCCAACTCCAACTCTAACCTTTGTACTTTATGTCAATGTTGGAGTTTAGACACCATGTCATTCAAACAATTTCTCCTTCATCTTCCTCTCCAGCCAGCTACATCTTCATCTCTGTAAGAATGAGCACTTTGGCTCATGGTTTTTATTTCCCAGCTAGCAAACCTGCATTCTCTACATTTTTCCTGTACCAAAGGTGAACTGATGTTCTGCTGTGGTTTAGAGTCTGGAAGAAGGAACACTGGTGATGAAGACGAGGGAAACGATAACATCTGTATGACCCTTTCATTCGGTTTCCAGCCTGATAATTACTGAAGGAGAGGCAGCCTGTGTGATTAACCAGATTACACCCTAAAATACTGATGCAAGGATCCACAGATGGCGTCAGGTCTGAGCTGCTGTGGTCCAGTTTCATCCTGCAGCTAAGTGATAGCGTAAGGCTTCGTGTGGTTATGAGCTTATTTTTCTTGGCAGCGGCCGTAGAGAAGAACACAAAGTCTTTAGATAAAAGTTATTATTCCAAGAATAGGAGCACCACATGGACTTCATCTTCCCACTGACTCCTTTGTTTTTGCATAAATTTAAACAATGAAAACCTTCTAGACTGAAAAAGGAGCCATTATTATCAGAATGAAGGCAGACAGGTTGTACATTAATAAAATATCACCTCTGCCAGTTGTCCTTCATCGTGCTTCTTACAAACGGCCCGCTGTCACAAAGGAACCCCCCTACACTGCCACTAATTGCATTCTGAAATATTGGAGGATGGGATGAAGGTAAAACAGCCGTCCTTTCACACCTTCACAGTTTAAACTGCAGCAGATAGAACAGCTCAGAATGTCTTTATTATTGCACACCAAAGCCTTTTCTCCCATTAAATCTTCCCTCTCTGCTCCTCTTCATCAACTCCTGAGGCGGTCCTGATCCCAACAGGTCTCAGGCTTTTTTTCTGACTCTCCCTACCTCCCTTTCTTTCTCCTGTGAATGATTTTTTTAATGAGTCTGAGTAAATGACAACCCATCTCCTCCAGTCAAACATCATCCCTTCTGCAGATGAGTTGCAACATAACAGTATTTGGACAAGAGCAGATCCCATCAGCCTTTAATAAAGCTGAGCAAAGCCAATCAGAGAGGAGCGGTAATCAGGAGCACAGTGAGGATGCTGTCCATCAAAGTGTCCATCAGACTTTCTCTGGTTAACCGGGAAGCTTCGCTCTGGGAATCAGCCTGTCTGAAGTGGTCTTATTCTTTTAAGACCTAATTAAAGATTCTGGTTAAAAGCCAAGAAACTTATTATTTACTGCACCAGTCATCAACTGTGATTCATTCCAGCTCCACTTTGGAATATGTAGGGATCCTATGGAAGACAAACAATGGTGTTATTTACATTTCCCGTCCATGTTATTAAGTCCACTTGTTCAACTTCCTGTTAACATTAAACTTTAATCAGTTTCTTCGTGCATTTAGTCCTGCAGCCATGGTTTGGCGCTGCCAGGTGGCAGCAGTTGTAGCAGGTCAGATCATCCCGTTTTTATTTTTATATAATTTTTTTAAAGAGATTTGTTTTACAGGGTTGGAGGCTGTGCTCTTTTAACATCTGTTATTATGGGAATCAGGACCAACCAATGAAGCTTTCTAATTGATAAACACCGAATCCCACAGCAGCTGAAGAGGAAACAAAGACAATGCAGGACAGGAGCAAGAGAGAAAAGAGGAGGGAATTGTAAACATTCTTCTAAACATTATGCTAGGAAATGTGAGGCTATTAGCTATCACAATGGACAAGCTCCAAGCACTAACAGGGACACAAAAGGAATACAGAGACAAGGCTGAAGGAACAATAAATTTGGACCCTAATGTGTCTCTATACTACTTTAAGACTATAACAGTAGACTGGTTAATCAGAAACCAAAAGGTTGAGGTCCTGCAGCGCTAGTTAACTGTTTAAAGGTAAAACAGACTGTAGTTTTCTTCCAAATAATTTCTGTAGAATTCTTGCTGACCATGTCCATCCCTTTATGACCACAGTGGAGCATCTTCTGATGCTACTTCCAGCAGGATAAAGCACCATGTCACAAAGCTCAGATCATCCCCACCTGCTTTCTAGAACATGCCTGAGTTTAAAGGCCTTCACAGTCACCAAATCTCAATCCAGTCAAGCAGCTTGGAGATGTGGTGAGGTTCTGTGGAGATTCTCGTGGATGTGCATCAGATAAATCTGCAGCAACTGTGTGATGCTGTCATGTCAATATGGAGCAAAATCTCTGAGGAAAGTTTCCAGCACCTCGGTGGATCTATGGCACCAACAATGACGACCGTTTTGAAGGAAAAAGGGGTCCAAGCCCATACTAGAAGGTGGACCTGATAAAGCGGACAGTCCCTTCACTCACTTAGAAGATGGGAGATGGGCAGTAGACCCTGTTCTTATACAACTTTTTAACCACCTTGAACAGGGTCCTGGCGCAAGATTCATTTCAGAGTTGGTGTCCTGAACCAGTTCCAAAGATCATTGTTCGTATTTTCCTAACAGCAAGATGTCATCACGTCTCCAGTGTGTCTCTAGTAGATGCTTCATCATGGCTCACTGAGCAACATTCACAAACACAGACAGATAATGTTAAAAGATAAACATCAAATATCAGAAAATGAAGGGAATCATGAGCTAGGAATCATTGCTGGAGGGCTCCATGCCATCAGTGTCACTCCAAGAGGACAAGGCGGACTTCACCTTCATAACATGGTGACAAATCAGCCCATTACTGTGAAACACGAGGAGACTGATTCAGGCTGAACTTCTGCCCTGGATGAGCTGATTCTTACATAACCTCCTAACGACGGCCAGCCAGATTAACAAGCCAATGGTTGATCTGCATGTCAGACACAAGGAAGGCGGGGGAGGTGGGATCCAGCTATGAATAGTTAATTTGACCAGAATAAATTGGAATACAGCTTCGCAAAAAAGAAAATGGTGAGATTATAAATCACTTTAATGAGAGGCGGCTGATGTAGGCGACCACATTAGTCATTATTAGAGAGTAAAATCCAGGACATGAGGAGGTCTCAGACGTCACCCTTGTCTGGGTCACATTTACCATCATCCCAGCGCTCCATCTTTTCCTCCAACAGGACATCATGTCCTCATCTGAGACACGAAATCTGTGGGAGGTCAGAGCGAGTATTCAGGTCTTCAGTTCCCTTTCAGCAGATATATTCATCTTCTCAAACAGCAGCAGATTTTTCTCCGTACAGGAGAACATTTTCATTTCAATTAACCTCAAATTACAGTATATTCAATATGGCATCCAAATCTGTCTTCCCGAGGTGCTGGATTTCTTCCCAACAGTCTTGGCACCACAGAGCCGAGCTGCTAATTTATTCCTGGTAAACATTCAGCTGCTCATGTGAACCCCATCACGCATCCTCCCTTTCAGCCGGTGCTGCAGGCCGGAAGCATGTGAAGCTGCTTTCTCAGCTGCTGTCATCAACAAAAAAGGAGGAGGAAAGACAAGGACACAGAGTGTGTGGTGATACGAGGCAGTTCGAGGGTGTTTTCCTTAAAAGCACACAGCCACATAAAACACACAGACTTTAAGCAGCGAGCCGGCCTGTCAGAGGTGATGGATTACAGATGTGCACTTTGCCGTCACATCAGAAAATGATAAAAGCAGCGTTTTGATAAGCGAAAGGAGAGGACGACAAGTTCACGTCGCTGCCTTCAAACCCGCACGCCTGTTAATAAGAAGCATCTGCTTCTGGGTGGAGGGATTCTTTACTTTTCTTCCATTTACCGCAACACTTCACATTCAGATACCTTTTAAAATTACGAATCACATGAGATGGATTTTTCATCAGCAGCTGTTGCTGGAATAAATGGATCAACCCCAGACTCACTGAGCCAAAACCAGGTCTGATCCCTCTGAGGCTGGTGTCCAGTGGCATCAACAGAAAAAACCTGTGACCATGTGCTGGTTATGTGTGACAATTTAACACCAGTGTTAATGGATGACTTATTTTAATGTTGGAATAAATTACAATGATGTAACTGATATTACTGGAATCACTGAGATGTTTATTACTAAACAACGTAGACGGGACACCAGGTACATCATTCAAAGGCGGCTCGGCCTTGAGTTTGGTCCCAAAAAACTGAAAATCCCACAAATAGTCAGCTTCCTCTGTGATAACCTTGGAGGGACATACAACCTACTGAGGTCTGATCCAAACCTGGAGAGTCCTGGAAAACCTAAAACCTGAGTCTGATAAATCACACCTGAAAACCTTTAATTCAACACTGACTTAAATGAAGACAGAGAACACAAAGAGATGCTGGAGTTGCAGCAGCAGCTGGAAACTCTTCCATGACGGAGATGTTAGTTTTGTCTGGACGTCTGCCCGGGAGGACTCGACATATGGACATTTATCTGCTGCTTGGCTTCTGTTCATGGAGAAGAAAGAAGCGTTCAAACCGAGGTGTGAACACAACACTGTTAGATTTCCATGAAGAAAAGATGTGGAATTAACTTGAAAGGATCTGAAACATTCTGGGAGCCATAAAAAACGCACACACATATACACACTGTGTGTTTTCCTGCACACAAACTGAACTTCATATAGAGAATGTTTCTGAACCCTGGTACGAGGAGGAAATGACTCCCAGTGATAATCTGCAGGACTAGCAGCTGTAATCGTCCAGGGTCTGAGAACTTCTCAGTTAGCAGGCGGGAGGTCTGGAGCGGATGCTGCAGACGCCATCGTCACGTGAGCTTCCTCCGCAACATGTCTAACATAATCCAAACAATCAGACTTCTGATGAGACCTCACATGAACTTTCTCTGAGGTCTGATGAAGATAGGAGGGTTACCGTGGAAACATGTCAGGTATGACTATGACAGATTACGTGTCTGATAGGAAAGAAACAGGAAAAATGGTGTGTGTAACATGTTTGAACACACACAGACGCAGCTCAAACTGGAACAACGGACACCAGGGAACACCTTAAGACAACATGGCTGCCCTGAGTAAATGAACAGAAAGCGTGGTAGGAAAGGAACAGGACAGGGCCCTTTCTGTATGTGAGGAGGTGGCAGAGCTGGTTTCAGATCAGGATGTTTAAACGTTTGGTTTAAAAGAAAAAAAAAAACACACTTTTTCACTTCTGACACTTTTCACTGCTGCAAGCCACTAAACTGCTTCACTTTATTGATTCTCCACGGCAGCTATCAAACCACCCACTTCATTCTACTTTTCATTTGGAGAGCAAACAGAAGGCAAACAACCAGAGGAGTTGAATCACTGAGAGGAAGAAAGACAGTCATTAAACCACAAAACTGTGCTCCATCACATTTTACACTCACTTCTACTTAAAGACCTTTGGGTCAGAAACTGTTTCTTCCACAGGTCTGATATATTCCTGCTGCTTCTCCACATCCTCACATCACCACAGCTTAAGGTCTCAGCTCAGATTTCTTTTTTATCTGAAACCGGTTCACACTTCCTTCAGGTCACTTTCTGGAAATCAAGATTCAAACTTCCAAACATGAAGACAAAGTGTCCCCAGAGAAGATGTGGTAAGGCTCGTTTTAATTTATTCTGAAACACCGCTGAGACAAATCACCAAACATGCAGACAGTTTCCTTCACTGGACTTTTTATTTTCTTCCAGGACAGTAAAAATCTCTGAAGACATCTTCCCATCTGTCTGATCCCGATTCGTCCTTCTCTTTTCTATTTGTAATGGTAAACTCACATTTAATAAAGCTGTGAAGCTACTTCTTATTTCTTATCTTCTCTGAGAAAAAAACATCTGTTTAAACTTCAGCTCATCAGTGATAAAGAAATAATCATCATATGTTGTATTAAATCAAGCTTTACAAAAGGCACCAACATCTCAATCTTTGCTTTCCTCTAACCCACCTCTAGGGGAAATGAAGCTCTAGATCACCAACATTAAAAACTAGCTAACTTTGTCTTGGTGAGTCTAGAAAATCTTCGATGGGGGGCCATGCGGGGGCACTGACTGGAAAAGGGAAACATGTTAAAATAAACAGATTTTAACGAATAATGAACTGGTTATTACAACTAAAGTGGTAATATGATGTAAGATACAAAACTATGAAGCTAATTTATAAAAGGAAACAGTGGATTGATTTTGATGTTAATAAATCTATTTTTAATAAACTGGGGAGGATCCTGCCCCCCCCTGAAAAAAATTCCACCACCAGATTATTAAGACCTTCCCTCCAACTAAAACAGCTGGATAGAGATCAACTTAAATTCAGTTTCATTCAATTCACACAACACTCACACAACAGTCACAGTCCATCTCAGTCCAGTTAACGAACCGACGTGTCGTTTGAGCCGTTCAGTCAAACCAGCTGATTCTCGGATTATTTCCTTATCTGTATGTCTGAAATCTCACTACAACTCATATCCATCAGTTAGCATTGATGCCAACATGCTAACCAGCTCTTCTGTACAAATAAGTTAGGAAGATTTTTACATCAAAGTTTAAAAAAATGGACTTAATGTTCCCTAGAAACCCAAATACAAAGTCAAAACTTAACTGATAACCAATTCAGTCCAATTCATTATTATCCAATTAAAACAAATCGATTATATGATCCACACCAGTCCAGTTTGAAAACACTGTGATCATAAAATTAATGACCTATAAGGAAACCAAGAGATTGGATCAAATCTTGACTAAATGAACTAAAATATAAGATAAACATTTTTTAATCCAGTGTGCTGATCTGCCACCTGATGAGTCGACCTGAATGAAGAAGGAACATACACCAACATGAACCCAATACTAAAGCTTACTAGAACATCCGCATAGTTGAACACTGTCAAAAAGTCACAAAGTCAAAAAGCTGAGGCTGCAACCAGGACTTCTAGAGGGCTGAGCTCAGCTACCGAAACAAAAAACTTTGATAAGTTCTCCGTTTGAGATGCTGTTTTAAGGACAGAGGAACCCGCACACAGCTTTTCTGAGAAGAAACCAACAGCAGAGGTGTGATAATGCTGAGGGGCCGTAGTGAAAAATATCCTGAAATCAGGAAACATTTTAAAGCTGACGCATGCTCCTGAATCTCAGAAGACTGGAGGTTAAGGTCTGAGCTGAACATCCACCTGAAGCAGAGCAACGTGATGCTTCTGAAAGCCGGCAGTTTTTTTCCCACATTGTTACAGTCCATCTGACAGGTTCAGATTCAGGGACGAGGATCAAGTAAACCAGAACCACATGGTTCTTCTTACACTGTACTGGTCTGACAGCGAGTTGAGGGCTGTAGAGGTCCAACCGTCACCGTTAGCAGCTTCACCGGTGAAACAGGACTAACATGTTCAGAATAACCTGGTGCAGACGTCTTATTCTAAAATTCAGCTGTGGGCGGGGGTTTTAGAGGTTGTAGCTGCTGCTGAGGTACTCAAGATAGGTCTTCAGTCCGTCACTGCGTTAAACTTTTATTAGAATACAAACTTTCTGTTCAGAGAATGTGTTCAGTTTATTTCTGGAAATAAGTGTAAACCTCTTTTCGGGCTGAGGGGGTTTTAAAGATGCCAGTCCTCCAGTTCTTTGGTCTCTGGTCATGTTTACTCACCAGGACGCTGCAGGGCCCTTGTTGAGGCCTCGCTATAACATGTTCCAGCTGTTCTGAGGGCCAGAGGTTGCCTCCTGCAGAACTGAACGATGCCGGTCGTACTTGGCCGTCCTCTGTTCCTCTGCTCACCTACACGGTCAGACATGCAGATGACAGATGGCGAGCACAGAAATCCGTGGAGAAAGGAGTCCATTAGCTGAGCTAACCTTGAAAGTAGCGGGGAGGTTGGGAAGTTGAAGCGAGCCAACACTCCTGCTGCGAGAGCGAGGGCTGAACATCCTCCCTACAGGGGCTGAGGAAATTCAATTACAGCCTAATGAAGAGTGAGCTGACCTCCCAGCACCATCTCCTCCTCCTATTCCTTCTCCTCCTCCTCTCTCATTATTTAACGTTGCCAGGCAGGTTAGCAGTTCCAATTTCCCAAACATCTGTGCTTCCAGTCCTGACCCTGTTAGACCGATACTCGTCAATGTCAGTCAGATTACTGATCAACTCAGCCCTGATCACAATTTATTTATCTAAAAGATGGATTTTTCCTCATGTTAGCTGAACCTTGACCCAGATTTCGAAACACGTCAGATACACACATATATTACAAACTACTGTTGATCTTCGATTTCTTTTGTTAAAATTGTAATATAAAAAGTTTTAGAGAGAAATCGTGGTGCTCATGTGGAGGACAGATGCTTAAATACTGTCTGAATTTCATTATTTATCCTGGTTTCATACACAGGCTATCCAATAAAAAGTCCCCAACTGGATTTAACAAAGCCGACAGGTACGATAGATAATAGATCAATAGATAAATCTATATGATAGATAAATCTATCGTTTAAATAAACCTTGTAATAAAAAGCATCAGATGTTGCATGTGAGGACCACTTCAAAAGTAAATAATGCTATTAAATTCAGCCTTTTAGCTAAATGAATTGCTGATTTTAACAGATCTAAAGAATTGTCTTTACTCGAGGAATCACTGGAGAGTTTTGTCCTGGATGATGCAAAGATGCTTGGTCGAGTTTTCTCCCAACTAAACCCAAAAACCTGCCTTTTAGATCCAGTTCCCACATCGTTTTTAAATACATTTTATAGTTTTTAGAAAAATATCAATCTGTTTTTAGGACCACAGTACCACAACGGCCCTATCAAAGATTGTTAACCTCTGGTGGAACTTTCAGTCCTGGTTTTACTGGATCTTTGTGCCGCCTTTGACACAGAACATCACCAGATTTTATTAGACAGATTCGGAAGTCGTGTGGGGCTCTCAGGTACTGTTTTAAAATGGGTTTATTCCTGTCCCACAGACTGATAATTTTGTCTAAGTACGGTAACATGCTCCTCAGGAATTCATGAAAAAAATGTGGGGTCCCCAACCTAATCTGCACACGTTGACTCTTGGGGATGTCATGAGGAGACACAGCATTGATTTCCACAGCTATGCTGATGACACACAGCTTTACATCGCCGTGGCTCCAGATGATATAGAGCCAGGTAATGTCCTTTTAAAACTGCATTTTAGATAATAAGTCGTGGATGGCAGAGAATTTCCTACAGCTTAACCAGGACAAAACTGAAGTTTTAATTATCAGTCCTACAGACAAGAGAGAGATCATTTTACCAAAATTACAATGTTTTAATCCTTCTCAGTGTGTGAGAAATCTGGGTGTCCTTTTCGACTCGGAGCTGAATTTTATTCCACACATAAGAAATGTCACAAAAACAGGATTTTATCATCTTAAAAACATCGCCAGAGTCCACCCATTTCTCTCTTGCCAGCACGGAGATGCTGATGCATCCTTTTATTTCTAGTAGAATGGATTACTGTAATGCACTGCTCTCTGCTCTTCCCAAAGTGTGTTTCAAAATGTCTATAAATGTCTTTATGGTCTTGGGCCTTCTTATTAATCTGACGTGGGTTTAAATTATGAGCCCTTGTGGACCCTGATGTCCTCTGGTACTGGCCTTTTTGGTTGTTCCTGAAGTCAGGACTAAAACCTATGGGGAGACCTCTTTCCACCACTACGACCCTCATCTATGGAGCGGCCTGCCAGGGAACCTCAGGGCTGCAGGGACTGTTGGTGCTTTTAAAAAGAGTCTTAAGACGTACCTTTATAATTTAGCTTTTAACTGAACTGTTATCTTACCTTGTTTAAGCTACTTCATTTAATTATTTTTATTTTCTTATTTGTGTACTTATTTATTTAAAAAGCATGTTTTTGTAATTTTACCCATCCCCATGATGCAAACATGGTGTGCATTTTATTATGTAAAGAACTTTGTGCAACTTGCATTTGAAAAGGGTTTTATAAATAAATTTGATTTGATTTGAAGAGAGGCAGATGAAGTGATGTAGGCTGATTATTACCTGATTTCTGGAGTCGTCAGATAATTCAAGTGACCATTAAGACAGCATAATCTAATTATGCTTCTTCAGATAACGTCTATTAACTGATTATGAGAAATAGGATTAACACAACTAGATTTCTCCCCAACCCTCTGATTTCTTACTGCGTCTAGACCCGTATATTTATTTAGATTAATTACATTTGAGCGTGTGCAAAAAACTGCATCTCTTCTATCTTTTCAACGTCTGAAAATGAAATCCTATAATCAACTGGAAAATGTAGAACAGGGTTTCTCAAATATCACATTTCAGACGTGGATGTAGATGCGTGAGATTTAAATTTACAGTAATCTGATTTGTAGGATTTTTATTGTCATGTATACGGGGTCAATGTGAACAGAGTGACTGGGCTTAAGTTTACAATCTGAACTAGAAAAAGTCCGAACAATGATGATTAAAATCTCTCACCAGACCACCAGTGACCAAACCGAGAAGACAACATGAATATCAGACAAACTGTCATAGAGAAAATCTTGTTTTCTCAGACATCCCCAAGCATACTGAAGAAGACGGTGAAAAACTTAATCCAAATACAGCTTAAACCTCCAGATGCCACAGTCAAAGCCATCGCATTTCACTGCGTCCACCGGATGGGAACTAGGAAACCTGCGAGCGGGAGACCCCCACCCATCATGACAAAGCTGGAGCACTTTCAGCAGAACGAGCTGGTGATGCGGTGCAGCAGAGAGCTGGAGGGAACAGACTTCAGCGTCCACATTAAGTTGCCAATCCGAATGAGGTTCATGGAGGGTGGCTCACGTACGGTCATCTCCGTGGAGCGGCTATTTGTGAACGGGATGCTCTACAGCATCGATCCATTACTCCCTGGCTCTTCTAACTTCGGCTGATCGGTTTGAATTTCTATTTTCTTCTATTTTCTCACCGTTGGTGATAAATAAGCATTTTGTTTGTTAATTTACTCACATCACTGCCTGTCTCAAACATGGAGGTTACAGGATGGTGAGTAGGATTTTACTGGGTTTAAATTATTTTCTTTTTAACATTTATTTTCCTTGCTTTCTTTTTGTCCTTTAACTCCAGCCCAACTTGTTGCACTTTTAGTTTCTTTTATGTTATTAGTGTTAACAATGACTTTCTAACATATTCCTGCCCCCCGGCGTGTGGCGGGTAGGTGTTTTTCGGGGAGGGCATGGAGCTCGTTCTGCTCTGTGGGGGATCCCGCTGAACGAGGGTGCCGACTGCCACCGGTTGGTTGGTTCGCTCTTTTGTGAAGTTTCCGTGGGAACCGGGGCCTTCCTTACAGGTGTAGCAGCTGGTTTTCTGTTTTGTTTCTGCTAAGACTGAACAGCTGATACATGTTTTTATATTTGGTATATTCTTATCTTTTTTTCTCTCTCTGTTTTTCTCTTGTCTCTTCACTCTTTTTTTCTTTCACTTTCATAAATATGTAGAATCAGCAATAGACAAATTGAAAAATAAAGAATAAATTATCAAGAGAAACCTTATAAAGCTCCTCTTGGCAAAGCAAAGTTGTTGAGCAGACACCGTCATTCTGCTTGCTATGATGCTGGACAGGACGCGGTAAAAAAAAACAACAAAATAAACAATGAGCTTCAACCTCTCAGAGACAGACATGAGATCCCTAATGAAACCATGTTATTCTAACTACAATAAAAAGCTTGTTTCATCCTGGAAGAGATTTTAACTCCTTATTTAACTCCTGATTTTTCCATCCCAGTCTATTCTAGGTCGCCATCACCTGATTCACTAAAAGTGATAAAATCTAATTACATCCGAAGGTCCCACCTCACATTTCTGCCCATGAAGTGTCTGAAAACAACATTTATGTTCCTGCAAAAACACCACCATCACAGTCTTCATTAAATGTGAAACAAATTATTATAACGGTTGAAAAAAAAAACACAGTAATGCTTCATTTCTCCCACACTGATCATTTCCTCCTCTATTAAAATTCCTCTGTGTGTCAGACGGCCATCTAATTGAGCCCATCGGGCCCAGGAGGGAAGAATCGGACAATCAATCTCCAGGCACCGACAGCTTCCTGTCGTATGCTGCAGTGCTGCTCAGAGGGTTCACTCTGTCACAGCTAACTATGATGGATCCACCCAGTACTGAGCTGACCCGGCTTCAATAAAACCATGTGGTCTGAGCACAGGACTGTTTCAGAGAGCGGAATAAAAAAACCCTGGAAGCAAAAACATGAGCGAGTTTCAGTATGTTTCTAATACAGACTTACAGAGTCCTGCAAGATAAATAGAAGAAGAGAAGAACACTCCACAACAGGAAACTGGAAGTCATAGAACAGCTATGGAACCAGGACAGTACCTGGTCCAGGTGGCCCAATATGATTAAGACAGGGGTTTCAAAGTCACATTGCTCAAGGGCCAGTGATGACATCATCTTCTCATAGGATGGCCACATAAATATTCAAGTACAAGAAAAAAACTTATAGTATTTGTTTTATCTGAATAAGTAACAGCTCCCACATATTTACCAAACGTTGTGCCAGCTGGAAGCTCGAGCTGAATATTTCCTCATCGAACACGAGGCACCGCAGATATTCACAGTGGCTCAGTCAACACATGCAGCAGGTTGTAATTCTAGTTAGAGCTCAAGATCTTTGTCCAAACCCGACGGGCAAAACAACCACTGGATCTGTGTTTCCCTACTCCTTTGTACCAGCCCTACCAGCACATGTTTTTACCTGGGGCTCCAACAGATATGAAGCCGACCAGTCTGTTTGAAGGCTACCGCGCGCTCCAGCGCATCACCCGGCTGCAGACATATATCCATGGCCGTGGTGCACCCATGCATTAGACACCGACTCAGTAACTCCTCAGTAACTCTGAACTGCTCATTGATACCGCCTATATAAAAAACAGCTAGCTGAGCATTGTGTTATGTCCGCACTCTCATCAAGAAAGCTTGTGCTTGGTCACGTAGCGGTTCATAAATGTCAATTGTAAAGTTGCTAATGTGCGCCACCACCGTATTGGTGTAATTTCTGAAGAACTTTCTCTTCTCTGCACACAAGATATCAGCAATTTTTCCAGAAACTGTCCTTCAGCGAATGGCTTTCCTCTTTCATGAGCACCAACCAAGTAACTCCCTTCAACAGCAGCGTCAGGTCCTCCTTGGCTTTATGGAAAAGGCTTTGCTGAGAAGAATATCAGGCATGTTGGACTTCCAATGAACTCCACAAAAAATACCATGATGTCCATCGTTTTTTAAATATTCTGGGTTCAATGTCCACCTTTCTTTTCTGCTTGGAAAGAGAGCTATTTGTTGTCTACTGCAAAACCAACAGATACCTGCGCACCTTTTAGAAAACAGTAAAAAGCTCAGTATATGTGTTAGGTGGGCCGGATGTGGCCTGGGGGCTGGGTGTTTGAGACCCCTGGATTAAGGGAAGGATGGGTCAGAATCTTATTCAAATCTGGGAAGGAGGACACATGTGGCTGAATCCATCCAATTAAAACCCAAGGAGATAAACCAGGTCTACATCCCCGGTTCAGATTTAGAGGACAGGAATGAGAAAGGAAAATTAAAACAGGAAAGAAAAACTTTAAAATGATGGAAGTTTTTGTCTGTAAGAAATTCTGATGGACATCAAAGGGGGAAAAAACTACTTAATGGAATCCAAAAAACAAACTCTGGACTAATCGGCCAAGTCCCAGTTATTAAATGTTCCAGGAAATCCCAGAGCTGAGATGAATATCTTAGGAGGATCTCTCACAAGTTGCTCTTCATTTTAGCCGGATATGTAACGGCATACATCATGTGGGCATGGTGGAAAAAAGAAAACCTGAATTAACAGGACATGGGGTCTTTTATTTAGGATATGAATCAACATTTTCCAGAAAAAAACTTTTTGTTCCCCCTTTTCTTGTCCAGAAGTGGCTGCATCATTTCAGTTTGACTAAAAAACAAAAACATTCATTTCTTGCTCCATCAATGTTGATTCTTCATGGAAATGAAGAAAGAGAAGAACAAAAAACAAAAAAAAAAAAAAAAAAAAAAAATAGCTTTTTGATTGCGAGACAAAGACCAAGCTGAAGTTTTCCAAGCCAACAGCAGCAGGATTAGCAGTGAGGTCAGTAACATGACAGCCAGCCATCACCAAGGCTGACGGAGCAACCAGCAGCACATTTAACCTTTCCACAATAACCTGGTAAATTTGTCCATCTGTCTGCTGGAAGAGTCGTTGTTTGCTTACACAAGTTTTTTATGGAAATAAAAAAAAAAGAGAAAGAGCTGAAAAGCACTAAACTGTCACGCTGCTGTAAATCTGTTAGTTTGAATCAAGCCTCCGGCAGTGAAATGTGAAGTCTATGCAGAAGTGCAAAGAGCTGCAGTTCCCCCCTCATCCACTAGGGGCTGGCTCCAAAACAGAGCAAATCCCCAAAGACTCCCATGTTAAGAAGGCTAAACACGTTTAAAGCCTGGTACAAAAATCCATTTTAGAATTAATACATCAAGTTTACCGTCATGACAGCTGTGAGAGGGTGAATTTGGATGCCATTTAATCTTGAAATTCGGCATAATTAGGGGCGTGTCCTTTTGATTGACAGGTATCAGAAAACGTAATTATAACAATAAAAACAAATAAAAAAAAGTTTTTAAAAGAATAGGGACACCCAAAGGTTTTGAAAAATAAATTAGTCTTTTATATTGTATATTGTCATTTAACCAAAAGCTATCAAGAGCTGATAAGTGATCCACGTCACCCAGCCCTAACAAACACAGTATGTCCACATCCTGAGGCCTGGTGTCAGTCAGTCAGTAAAACTGGAAGTTGGCTGAAGAAACACAGAGAGATCATCAGGTTTGCTCTGAGCCTCGTCTGAATATCTGCATCCATTACGATATTAAAGCTGTGAAACGGCCTGTGTAGCAGCAGACGCTGGTATTAATTAGCAGCTTAGAAAATATAAGTGCACCACGAGAAACAGCTCATCAATTGTTGATCTGTGTCATGTCTGTGGAGGGGAGCCAAAACAAAACGGTGTGGATGAATAAAACAGGATTACTGTGGGCCAGCATATGACTGTGGAGGAGCCAGTAACGCCGTACGAACATCTGAGAAAACAGTCAGCTGACAGCAGCCAATCCCTGTTGAACGGCTGAGAAAAGCAGCCCGTCTTTTCTTCATTATTTAATATGTGAGGAACAGAAAACAGGAAATGATGCCTCAAACTGCGGCCACGGGGCAGGCATTGTGATAAATATCTTCATCTTAAATCCAGCTGACAACTCTGTCCCTCCAATTATTACACAAAGGTTCGGAGTGGCAGCTTGACGCAGAGTTCACACTGATTAACCGACTGCTGCTAACCTCACCAACAAAAGCAGGCTGACACGCCGCCGGTCTACACGCTAAAATTTAGTATCGAGTTAGATATTAATAGCACAGGTATCAATACCACGTTTGTATCTGCCGGTTCGTGGAAAGGACCAGCGCAGAGCAGCTGTTAACCCAGAGTTTCAGACTAGACTCAGGGTTAGCTGAACCTCCTTTCTGGGACAGGCTCCTGGTGAGGTGTGTGTGTGTATGTGTGTGTTGCAGGTGTGTTTTCTGTGTCCCACGTACCTTTGTCGCTGAAGTCGTCGACCAGGATCACCTCTGCGATGAGCTGGGGAGGAGAGCGGTTGAGGATGCTGTGGACGGTCCTCAGCAGAGACGACCAGCCCTCGTTGTGGAACGGGATGATGATGCTGGTGTTGGGAAGCTTCTCCGAGTACAGCTTCTGTTTACAGCTGCACACACACACACACAGAGCAAAACACTTTACTTTTAGATTTTTATTCATATTTATTTCTGTATGATTTGTTATTCTATTTTTTATCTAATATAGTAGAGTGCATATATTTTTATATTAAACATTTATAAATAAATATTAAGTTGTAAAAATCTTAATTGGATATTTGTAATTAATTTTATCAATTTGATCGTTTAGTTATGGATAAAATAAAATGTTTAATACATTTTTAATTTTTTTAAACTGACTATAGAAATTATTTTTATGACATACTAGGCTTTAATTTAAGAGTTCACTATGTTTTTGTTTACATTATTTTTACTTAGTTTATATACAGATTCCATTTATTTTCCATATTTGCTCATTTCCACGTGCTTAACTTGCACATCACAATGGATCTATAAAATCACCGAACATTTAATCCCAGGTATCTGGAAGTGATTTAACATTATGATCGGAGCAACTTTTCTTTTAATGTAAATGTACACACGTGTGTATTTTAACATGTGTGTTGGAACCCTGAACATCTGAACTGACTCCTCACACGACACAAACTGAAGTCGGCTCTCTTACACAGAAGATATCGCCACGCCTTTGAAATGTTTTACATTTAAACAGGAAAAATTAAACCTGGACCAACTAGTAGTAAGAGTTGCTTTGTTTAAAATATTGATGTTAATGTCTTATCTGGGACATCCGGGAATGTCTGGAATAATGTGTGATATGTGTGCTGCAGACGACCTGATGAACAACCCAGCTAGAATGGCTCAGATTCACATTATTTACAGAGAATCTCATTCTGTTCAGCTCTGACCAACCTCAACACTGCGCTGCACCTTCAATATGACAAAAATAAGCTGCTGCCTCCCCTTGCAGTCCTTTTCTGGTTTCCTCTCTCAGACATCAGAAGGACAATCTGCAGAGACAGTAATGATCTGTCCTCTCTCCATCCTTTTTCTCACACCCAGCAACATGAATGGACAACTGCTGCTGGACAGACTGGGCCTGCAGGGACTGCAAGTGTCCCACACCTGTCACTCTTCTGTCCCAGCTGCCTACCAACATCCAGCTGCTGGGTCCTAGTTCCCGATGGGTGCTTCAGTCTGGTTTTAACATTAATGGAGGTAACAAGGGAGTTCAAAACAGATTAGGATGCTTTAAAAAATGTCAATAAAGCCAAAATACAATGATTTCCAAATCTCATTAACCCATATTTTACTCCTGGTACAAAAAAATTAATATCAAATGTAGAAAGCAAGACATTTCACCACTTCATGGAAAATAAGAGCTCACGTTGGAGCCAATGGCAGCAACACGCTTGTAAAACACTTTAACGGGGCCGGAAAAGTCACTGGTACAAAAAAATAACTGGAGGAGCATTTGAATGGGTATAAAAGGAGCATTTCAGAGACGAAGAGTCTCTCAGATGTAAAGATCGTACAGTCATACAGTCAATTTATTTTTATTACACACACATTTATATATGTGTGTGTGTGTAATAAAATAAACATACACATATTTACATACGTACATTCTTAAAATTATTCTTAAACTAACTCTCCTTCACATGTTATTAATTATCATTTATATGAACACAGTGGAGAGTAACTAAACTATCGGGACAGGCAGGAACTATTTCTTCTTCCGCCTGCTTTATGTGTGAACTGTGTAGCAGCACGCCGCTCACTCGCTGATCCATGATCATTCAGTCTGAAGCACGTCATGTAGACCTTTCAGTTACACAAACAGCAATAACAGTTTGATGTGTGGGCAGAACATCTGAGAACCAGCCAGAAGACAGAAGCAGAGGTGATGATGTAAGTATGAAGAGAAAGAGGTGCAGGACAAACATCCCTCTGGATACTATCCAGGTACAGACGAGAACGTGTGGAGCTGCTGGAGTTGTGTAACAATGTGGCTGATTTTTAGAAAAGTCATTTCCATCTGTCTGCTAGGTTTAAGTTTTTTTGCTAATAACAAACAGGTGTTAGCGATAACTAAGGCTTCCAGATTTAGTTCAAATATTCAAATGTACAGAAATATGGTTATAAAAAAAGTAATGAAATAAGTAAATGCCACAATAAAAAGCTGCAAGAGCTCAGCTTGGAGAGATAAATGTGAACATGGGGGTAGATGATGGATGGATGGATGGATGGATGGATGGATGGATGGATGGATGGATGGATGGATGGATGGATGGATGGATG
>JBAFSZ010000017.1:27884002-27897331 GCA_036919955.1 Melanotaenia pygmaea
ACACACACATATATATATATATATGTATGTGTGTGTGTGTGTGTGTGTGTGTGTGTAGTGTTGCTGGTGTGTTTATTTCCAGTATGCTGTTCTTTGATGAGTCAGGAAAGCTGGAAGTAAGCCAGGATCATTCTGCTGAGGATACACATTCAGATAGATGATGTTCACCTCATCAGGACCTGAACTTTGTTACATCAGGACAGAAAACAATCTATGTTTTTGTGTTGAACATTTCTAATGTGAATCTATAACTTTATGGTCATTGAAGAGAATGTTAATGGTTTACATCCACCCACCGTCCACTTAATCAGCTCCACCTGTTCAGCTGTTAACTCAGATATCTAATCAGCCAATCACATGACAGCAACCTTCAGTCAAGTAGACATGGTCAAGGCGACTTGCTGAAGTTCAAACTGAGCATCAGAACGAGAAAGAAAGGAAATTAAAGTGACTTTGAATGTGGCATGGTTGCTGGTCTGAGTGTTTGCTGGGACTTTCACACACAACCATCTCCAGGGTTTCCAGAGAAATGTCTGAAGAAGAGAAAACATCCAGCAAGCAGCAGTTGTCTGGACCAGGATGTCTTGTTGATGTCAGAGGTCAGAGGAGAATGGACAGACTGGTTGGAGATGACAGAAAGACAACAGGAAGTAAAATACCTCAAATCATTACTAATCATGACGCTACAGCGCTGACAGGAACGATGTTTTTATATATAGAAAAATAATGTGAGTCTCAGTCAACTGCTGAAGTGGAGGAAAATGATGAACAGAGCTTCATTACTTAATCACAGTATTTCACTCTCAATCAGTATAATGAACAACAGACATATGTCTGAGCTAGAAACGGGATTATTTACCAGTAACTGATAATAAATTATTTTGGCCCCAGATGCTGCAGCCAGGGCTGTTTATTATTTAATGACACCACGTTTCATGAGCTGTTTGAAGACACCACACGCTGTGCACCAAAGATCCTTTAGGATCAGACAGAAAGCCTATTTCCTGGACCTTTACTAAATTAAAATGATTTTATTTTAGTCAGTTAGTCAATATTTTATATCATTCTTCTATTATATTTAAATGTATTTTAGATATAATTTAATTTGGTTTCATTTATATTTTATTCTTTATACATTTTTTCTAAATTTCATTATTTATTTACTCACTGCTTATACATTATAATTATTTACTCATTGACTGATTTCTGTGTTTATGTTGTCATGCATTTCTGTCTTACTGTGGCCAAAGTGAACTGTACTTGACTTTCTTTATTCTCACGGCCCTTTTTCTCCCTGAGGAAGCCCTCATTGACCCATAATCCACTGCAGTCATAATGAAAGCTGCTCCAGTGAAACACAGCATCCATTTATTGTCCCTTCTTCACAGCCTGCTCACACACAGAGGGACATCCACGACACTGATAATTGCTGTCAAGAACCTGTTTTAAAGGGACATAGGTGCTATGTGGTGTCAGTGTAAAGCGCCATCTCTCTCGTGAATACACTGGGCAGGATGATAATTGGAACAACTGTTTCAAACAACGGTTTCTGATGATCAGGGACAGTCTCTACCTGAGAGGAAAAAGGTGTAAACTGCACTTTTTGGCAGGGTAGAATGATGCTGTTGGGAGCCATTATCCTGCAGATAAACCAGGGAAACCAGAGGAAATTCAACTACTGAAGGCACACAGTTGTATTTCCTTTTCGTCCTTCAGGACAGCGCTTAAACTCACCATCATAATGATGTAGAATCTTTTGTTTTAGTGCGTGTGTGTGTGTGTGCATGTAAAACAAACGGCAACCTCAGACGGTAAAATGTGAAAACATCTAAACTCATCCGTTTAGATGTTTTTTAATCTTGAAATTCAGCATAATTAGGGGCGTGTTCTTTTGATTGACAGGCATCCAATTTCTGCGGCAAGAAGGGAGAGTGTAGCCGGCTAACAAGGCGCCTTAGCTCTAGCCCGCCTTCCTCCGTTAGCTGGTTAGCTCGCGTTAGATCCGAGTTGGCTCGGTTAGCTCGTAGCTACAGGCAGCTTGGAGTCTGATGGGTGTCAATCATCCACCCCCACCTTCTCCCTCACCCTCACCTTCTGCCGCTGAATGGCTCGAGTTTGATTCCCCCAGGGGATGGATATTAACACCTTCCAGTTGGGTCCTTAGGTAAGACCTTAACGCTACTGCCTGACCAGGTAAGCTGCTCTGGATAAAAGTGTCTGCTAAAATGACTGTAAGGTAATAAGTATTTTTCCCTTTCAACAGGCAACCCCCTTTGAACCAGAGCACTGCTCTCATAAACTTAAAACCAGTGTTTTCCCGACCATTTAATTAGAGGGACACCCCAACCTCCCATCAGCAACTCCCACCAACCCAAGAAAGTTATTTTATTTTCTAGAATTACTCAATTGCTTGCATATTTTTTTATTCAATTATGTTTTAATGTATGTATGTATTAAAATATATCATTTTATTAATTTTGTTATTTTAACTTTGCACCAGATCCCAACAGAATTAATCTAATCTAATAATCCTCCAGAGCAGGTTTATATTTTGTCCTTTTATTATAAAACTTAACAGCCTGGTTTAATTTATCTTATTCTGATGTCGACATGTAATTACGTCACATCACGTCCGTACATGCTGCACGAGTAGAGCAGAGACAGAGCACAGGTTAGAAATTGCCACATCCACCACCTGTAAAATAGACAAAAATATCAGCTTTAATAATAACGTCTGCTTAAAAGAGCCCTAATGGCAGCCATGATACGCATGCGGACAGCAAGTATAACCAGGCCCTGAGAGGGGACAGAGCTTTTTCTGTTTTCTCAGCCTCTCCCTCCAAACTAAGGCCACACCAACTGTGGACTTTTTCAAATCTCATTTAAAGACTCATTTTTATTTCCAAACATACTGAGTTTTGGCATTTAGTATCTGAAGATTAGTTTCATGGTTGTGTTTTTTTATCGTTTTGTTATTTAGTCCTTTTTTTTTCTATTCGGATGTAGGAATCATAAGGTTCCATGAGGAAATGCAGCATTAATATGTTGCTTTAGTCACGTTTTATGTTTCATACTTCCTCCATCAAATCTCCATGTGTTTCCCACACATGCAGACATTCGTTGCGTTCAATTGTAACCTTCTTTTTGTTTTGTTCTTTGAAGGGGGGGTCTGAAAATTGTTCAGGTTTTCAATTCCTCTAAAGACTCCTGCAGGTGATTCATTTTTCCTGTCCACTTGATGGAGAACCAATCTCTGAAAAATAACCTGCCACAGTCTTTGGCTTAAATGAAATCCTTGGCCCTCTGCAGCCTTTTTTCAGCTCTATTCAGACGAAACTGCTCATACACAGATATTTTTCACGTATTTATTTCTTTTTTAATGCCAGCTTTCCTTGAAGTAAGCCGGCATTTTAAAGAGAAGGTTTTTCTGTCAAAATTAAACAGACCAATGTGGCAGATTTAAATAAGATGGAAATCAAGTATACGTCCTGGGGAAAAGTTGACGAGACCCACTCATCATCTAGAATTAGTCTGGTCAAAAACAGATGTCCAGAGACAAAAATTATTTGGAAAAAGATGTCTGATCATTCCATAATATGAATGCCCAGGGATCACCAGGGTATGATGATGTACAGAGAAAAGAAAAAAATGCAATTAATGTTCCACATGAGTCCATTTAAAAGTCAAGATGGAAAAACATCAAGACTTAAAAGAGGAAGTTGAAGAGATTCATGGGGAAGTGAAGACAGCCACAATGTCAATGGTAATCAGAGTACTTTGAGTCATGGCCTCCGAACTGGCTCGAAAAGATTCCAGAAACACCATCAGAGATTTCTGTCCAGAGAAGAACAGCCGTGGGAAAAGCGGAGATACTGTAGCGGACCTGCAGGATCCTGGACCTCTGGAAGAAGATCCAAGTTTTAACCACCTCTCTGGATGTTTTGTCAGTATCAAATCAAACTTTATTTATAAAGTGCTTTTTATACAAAAGCAGTGCAAAGTGCTTTATATAATAAAACCAAATATATATAAACCCATCGCACACAGATATAAAAAAAAAAGTTTAGCAACACGCACCTGATCTTACTCTTACATCATCACACTCATATCCACACAGCACACAAATACACCCCCACCCCTACTTGCACCAGCATAAACTCTGACTTCAAGTTGCTATCTCTGAATCAATAACACAAAACGTAACTAGAGAGAAACACTTGGAAATAGGAATCCGCTGAGATCCGTGCACCACAGCCAGGCCTGCAGTGCAGGACCCTACCAACCACCCCAACCAGGGCAATCTCCACAGCAACAACCTGCCGACCGAGTAGGCATCGCCCCAATGTCGAGGAATTTAAGTAATTAAATAATTGAGGCAGCCCAAGACCGTTAAGACATTTATAAACAAATAAAACCTTGAAATCAATCCTGAAAAGCACAAGGAGCCAATGAAGTGATTTTAAAACTGGTGTAATGTGTTCCTGCCCTCGGGTCAGATATAGACTTTTTTGGGAAGACCAGAGAGCAGGGCATTAAAATAATCTAATGGGTGGAGTCTGGCCATGTTTTTAAAGATGATAAAATCCTGTCTTTGTGACATTTCTAATGTATGGAAGAAAATCCAGCTCAGAGTCAAAAATGGACACCCAGCTTTCTCACACAAATGTTTCAGGTTTAAAATGTTTCAGTTTTGGTAAAATGATCGCTCTCTTGTCTTCAGGATCGATAATTAAAACTTCAGTTTTGTCCTGATTGGGCTGAAAGAAATTCTCTGCCATCCATGACTTTATATCTAAAATACAGTTTAAAAGGACATTACGTGGCTCTATATCATCAGGAGACGCGGCAATGTAAAGTTGTGTGTCATCAGCATAGCTGTGAAAATCAATGTCATGTCTCCTGATGACATCCCCAAGAGAAATTTGATTTCATGGATTCTTGGGGAGCAAGTATCCTATTGATTGATCTGTGAGATAGGAATTTAACTGGTTAAGAACTAAAGCAAAGACGCCCACCAGTCTGTCTAATAAAATGTGATCTACTGTATCGAAAGTAGCACCGAAAAAGAAAAGTTTCTGAGAGTCCATGTTACATCTTTTAATGATCTTTGAAAGAATCGTCACATTACTATGGTTTGTCCTAAAACCAGACTGATGTTTTCCAAAAAGCTGTGTTGATAGAAAAACTCAAGCAACGTTTTATTTAATCTTACTTAAAAGTGGTGAGTTGGATACAGGTCTGTAGTTATCAAGAATGTTGGATCTAAATTATCCTTCTTCCGAAGGGGCCTCACCACTGCTGTTTTGAAGGAAGACCCCCATCTGAAGAGAGTAATTTACGACGTTTAAAAGCTCAAACTCAAAGAAACCATAAAATATTTTTAAAAGCAATGTTGGAATGGGATCTAAAAGACAGATAAGTTGGGTTTAGTTGGGAGAAAATGCGAGCATCTTTGCATTACTTAGGACAAAACTATCCACTGTTTCCTCGGGAAAGAACAATGCTTCGGATATGTTGGATATGCCTCAAAGCAGTTGGAGATGACAAGGCCATCACAGTTCGAGGCTTTCTTCCTGAGACAGACCAAAGCGAGAGTTTTGGTGTTGAGCTCGAGAAAGGACGAGCGAGGTGTCGGGTTTCCTATGATGAATTGCTGCTGGGCCAAGTCCAGAAGTGAGTTCAAGATTTCATTCTTATTTTTAAGTTGCTCAGAGTTTCCGGATGTCTTCCTTGAGGTTATTAATGTGCTTGCTGGTGCATATACAGACCAGCTGTGATCACTGGGAGGCTCCAGGGCAGCCATGTTGATCTTTGTTTGTTTGTCCAGGAATCAAAACAAGTAAAAAACTTTGTGTTAAAATAATTAAAAGAAAGAGCGAGTGAAGTTTAACAGTGTCCTGTTCGCAGGGAAGCTGCTTGCTCCCAGTTTGGTTTCAGGAAAGAGACACCCACTTTACCTTTCAGAACAAGCTTTAGCGTTCCTTTCTGATAAATCTTATAGTGAGTCTGGCTTGTGACCCTTATCTATCCCTTTAGTTCTGCTGCTATAGGATGTCCCATGATGCACTGGGCTCCTATCTGCTCTCTTTACTCTCCACATAGAAAGATCTAACATTGTTGTCATTAATTTGTGTTTCGCTTCTTCTTTCTCAGCAGGTATCCCTGCTTAGACTTATGCTGCTTGTTGGCCACTCTTTCGGTAAAATGACAGTTGCCAATGACGTTAAAAAGCTTAAAGAGTTTGATTCCTTAAGGTAAAACGTAAAAAACTGCAGCAAAAAGCCACCGAAATAACAAAGTTTTAGAATTTATTGCCCTGGATGACCAGCCCGTCCGTCATAGCAAATGTTCACTGTAAGTCCAATTCCAACATTTTTTTTAAAGAAATTCTTTGATCCAAGTTATCTACTCAATGATTTAATAAGTTCTATGGCAATCATTTTTTTCCTGTGATTCGTGTTTCGCAGTTTATCAGATATTGGATCGGTATCGGACAGAAAAAAGGAATAGGAAGATCCATAGTTTAGACTAAATAAAAAGAGAGAACTTCAATCCAATCACTTATCGACATCAATATTTACAACAAAAATCAGGTCCTGGGAGGTTATTTCCAGAGTTCTGATGACTTTTCAGTTTTCCTTGTTTAAATAACATTCGCTGCCCGGTGCAGCTCAGGATGGAGGACTGAATCAAAGAGAAGATTGAATGTAATCCCTTAGTTCATTAGCTATGTAATTATTTTATATGAACACTAATTGAACCCATTTAGCTTGAATTGATTTGTCTGTTATAGAACCCCGAGATGACTTTGTTGTGAGTTGGCATTATACACATAAAGCTAAATTTAATAGAAACAGAATTGATTCAGTTTGAGTGCGGCATGGCTCATCTTTAATCTATTTTATCTTGCATTTAAACACACGACTCACTTTGGATGTCGGATGTCAGGGACGGAGCGGTTCAGGGAGATCCTGTCGCTGACGTAGATGTTGAAGCCATTCTCCCTGTAGGCCTGGTCCACTCTGTCAGCATCCGTCAGAGGAAACGCCTTCCCCTGCTCACCATTACCTGCACCGAAAACACACACCACCAGGAGAACGACTCAAAATTAAGATTAAGAAGTGCAAGGAGGAGCTACAGGAAAAAGTTTGAGAGCAGCTCCAGTAGAACAAAATGAGGTCAGGAATGAAAAATATCCCAACCTTCAAGTTAAAGGGGGATTAGACTGAGCTGGAGCTGGGTAATTAATCGAAACCAATATTCAGAAACAGTAATTGATGTCTTGATCATGTCAATTAATTATTTCTCTGAAATATCTTTTAAAAATATATTTAAATTTTTTTTATTAAATTAACACACAGTTCAGCTGTGTGAGCTTAAAAGCAATATCTGCTCTTCTATTATGAAAATATTTGCAACAAAAACTTTGTTAGCTATGGGGGCTAAAAATAAAATAATTCCTAATTAACGGTAATCGAAGTAACATGTTCAATTTATGGAGATATTTAAGGTCATATCGCCCAGCCCTAGGCTGAACATGTTCAATAGGTTCAGCTCCAGCCCAACCGACCACACACCCTCTATGAGCCTACAGCTTTCCTGTCACTCCTCCACACAGCTTCATCTCCATCCACATCATTCTGAGACCTTCTCTATCTCCACCTCCTCCACCTCTAGCCTGTTTGTCTCCTGCAGTCAGGTCAAGAAGCAACTGGAGAAACTAATCCAGAACAAGGCTGCAGGTCCAGGTAGTTTCAGCTCAACGGTTGGCCTCTTCAGCACCTTTTAACACCAGAAAAGAGTTCCTGTGCTGCCTGGTTCCAGTACCTGACTGTACTCTCACCATTTCTCTTCACACATCTCAGACTTCCAATACTATTGTGAGTCCTGTCACTTGCAGAAATACTCCGATTACTCTGCTTTTGTGGGGAGTATCAGTGATGGAGAAGAAACTGAGTACAGAGAAGTGATCAGTCAGTTTGTGAGATGGTACAGAAACAATCACCTCATCTTAAACACAAACAAAAGAGATTATGGGAGGGAAAGGGACATACCAGATCGAGATGAGTCTCTTCTGATGGCTTCGTAGTCATGCCAGTCTTTCCTCCTCACCCCGTCCCATCCCACCTGAGGGTCCTTCCCCATCCGGTTCACTCCCTTTGGAGAATCAGACATAGAGAAGGAGATGCTGTTAAACACAGACCAGCCAGCCTGGTCTCCATCATCATTTTGCCTGTGTGTCCTGACTAAAGCGGTTCAGAAAAGTTGGTGTTAAAGAGCTTAAGCTTCCAGTGGAGCCACGTTGCTCCTCCAGAGTTTCAGCTCCCTACATCCAGCGCTGCTCCGACTTTATCCACAGAAGGAGCTCTCTTCTATTTCATGCTTGACAACCCAATGAGGAGAATATCAATGCTGCGACATCAACTCTGCAGAGGCTTTCGCTGCACAGATTAAGTGCAGCTCCGCATACAGACACCGAGGCTGTTACTCATTCTACACGCCGCCTGACTTTCACCCACTCTGCATCCTCAATTACACCATCAAAACACAATGGAGAAATAATTAGCTTGATGAGAGGAGGCAATTAGTCAAACACTTTAAATACAAATGACATCACTGGCTGCATAAAACACAATGAATTATTAATCCTGCTGCTGCCTTAGAAAAATGTGACCTCGAATAACAAAGTAATGAACAGCGAGCTGCTAAGAGACGACACAAGCTGAACTCACTCATCACAGCTTAGCTACACAAGCATCCTCAGGGTCTCTGTGGGGTCTTACACCTCCGTCTGCATCCACCCTGCTCAGTCTGAACACACAAACATCAATAACGGGTTTAGTCCACACTAAGGATGTCACAATTTTTATAATTAAAGCATAATAATCATCAATATGTTCATTTCCACATAATGATCATTTCCAAGTTTATTTCTTTATTTTGATTCCAACATAACAAAACAATGTCCACGAAATAAACTACTCTGCTAAATAATAAATAAATCCTACATATTGCCTCAGGATTTCTCTCAGAGAAAACAGATGGAAAAAGCTACAGGACCTCTACCTGGACTTGAGAGGCTTCTTTCTCAAAACGACATAATAAAAATGCTTTTCAATATTACTTTTTAACCAAAGT
Organism: Melanotaenia pygmaea; assembly: GCA_036919955.1. Classification (NCBI taxonomy): domain Eukaryota; kingdom Metazoa; phylum Chordata; class Actinopteri; order Atheriniformes; family Melanotaeniidae; genus Melanotaenia; species Melanotaenia pygmaea. The sequence continues at coordinate 27,893,141 of JBAFSZ010000017.1, forward strand.
AGAGAATTCAGAAACCCAGGTAAGACATCTAGCTAGCTTTGACTTCCAGCTGTCTTTAACAGAATAGCTGCTGATTGACACAAATAATGGAACAGTGGAAATAAAGGAACAAAACCACACATGTGGAATAAAATACCCTTTCTTCTACACCATTACACATTGACCACTAACATGCATCAACCTCAATCCGAGTCAGACACGCTGAAAAAAAACTATCCATAAAAAAACAAACATATGTTAATAAATGAACTCGCCATGTCGAGGAAAAAAAAGGAGCTGTGATGTATTTAATGTCCTCACAGATCGCCTCCATGTGCTGCAATGTCTTTTTATGTCTTGCATTAAAAAGAACAAGAAGCAGAAGAAGAAGAAGAAGCAGAAGAAGAAGAAGAAGAAGAAGAAGAAGCAGAAGAAGAAGCAGAAGAAGAAGCAGAAGAAGAAACAGAAAAAGAAGAAGCAGAAGAAGAAGAAACAGAAGAAGAAGAAGCAGAACAAAAAGAAACAGAAGAAGAAACAGAAGAAGAAGAAGCAGAACAAAAAGAAACAGAAGAAGAAACAGAAGAAGAAGCAGAACAAAAAGAAACAGAAGAAGAAACAGAAGAAGAAGAAGAAGAAGCAGAAGAAGAAGAGGACGAAGCAGAAGAAGAATAAGAAACAGAAGAAGAAGAAGAAGAAGAAGAAGCAGAACAAAAAGAAACAGAAGAAGAAGAAGCAGAAGAAGAAAAAACAGAAGAAGAAGCAGAACAAAAAGAAACAGAAGAAGAAGAAACAGAAGAAGAAGAAGAAGCAGAAGAAAAAGAAACAGAAGAAGAAGAAGAAGCAGGAGAAAAAGAAACAGAAGAATAAGAAAGAGAAGAAGAAGAAGCAGAACAAAAAGAAACAGAAGTAGAAGAAGAAGAAGTTGCTTCAGGTTATGTTTGAGCAAAACAGAGATCAGGGTTTACTCAACGCATCGAAGGGAGAAAAGAAAGAGGTGCGGAGAAACAGGAAACTGGGATGAAGGAGGTCAGATGTCTCTTATTACATCTTCCTCACTTCTGTGATGTTATGAGTATAGTAAGTTACATAGTTAAATTATATAGTTATAGTAAGTTTTATACACACACACACATATATATATCTATATCTATATATAGATATAGATATATATTTATATAAAACATGAGCAACAAAAAGCTGGAAAAGTAACTGGAACAAATAAACAACTGAACGAGCTTTTGACGACTAATTAAGTTAATTGTTAAGAGGTCATAACATGACTGGGTATAAAAGGAGCATTTAAGAGAGGCAGAGTCTCTCATGTGTAAAGAAGGTTTTAAGATAAAAGTGTCTGTAACCCTGTTAGACACAAGTGGTCCTGTAATAGACTGGCATCCCGTCCAGGTGTACGCTGCTACTTTCCTAGTAACTGCTGGGATAGACTCCAGCATCCCTGGAACCCTGAACTGGATTAAGATCTCTGTCACAGCTTTCCTCTGTGACAGAGAGAAAACTAGATGTAAAACTGGCCTTATTATTCTCAGATGCTTCAGGTTATGTTTGAACTCTAAGGGCTGAATCTTGGGGTTCTGATTGGTGGGTAATCTCAGGACTCCAGTCAGCATGCTGCTGCTGATGGGTCTATGATAAAGAGTTTCACTATTATGTAAGAGTGGACGATTAGTAAAGTAAAGGCTAGTGAAATAACAGCTTTCAAAGGAAGCTTTTAAGTGCACCTCTTCATCATCTCTCCATGCAGTGTCTAACTACATCAACCAGACCATGGAAAGCCTGGAGGCTGCCTGCATGATCAATAATAGGCCTCTGATTGGACAAAAATATGTTCAGCTCTGTTCCTTTTTTATCCTTCCTCTTCCTACCTTCTTGTCACCTTTGCCCTGAACCCCACATTTCTTGTCTGATCAGCAGCAGACTGCCTCAGAGTGTCACCTGACAGGCAGCAGGACTCCATCTGTGAACGGTTATACTAAAGAGAAGCAGACTGTGCCGCCTCATTTCCTCCTGATTAAAATTTCAGCGCACGTCACCACCATACTCCTCTGGGGGTTCTCTCACTGCTAACCAAGACCTTGAAAAACAAGACAAGGAGAGAGGGAAACTTTCCAGCTAATGTGTGCACATGTTTAGTTTTTTGGAAGCAGAATATCAGAAGATTCTGAGAGACGGAAACGGAGATGGACAGCATTAAAAACCACAGATTTCCCTTCAGGAACAGATGGAGAAGCAGTCCCAGGTAGTTAAAATAATAAACAAGCCATCATGGTCTACACCCACCGTCTTGGATTAACCCCCGTCAGTCATGGTGAATGCTGGAATTACTGCTGAAAGTGAATATAACTGTATGACAACCTGGCTAACACAGGCTCCTTTCACACTGTGGCTCAGTTTCCACTTTTTCTTACCAATATGACTCATATGAAATTTTTAAATGAACGGCACAAATCCTGTTTTGTAAAATCCAACCACGGCCACTTTCATATGTGGTCCTAGATCAGACATGCTACACATTACAGGGTTGAATTAATGGTGAAATTCTGCGGAAGGAAAACGCAGAAATATCAAATCACTTCATTCATCAATTGGGCATAATTTTGTTGGTTTCATATTTCATACATAAACACATGAAGCATCCAAATGTACTTCTGTAAACACGACGCGCTGCGTGACGTCGTGCTTTCCTCTGCAAATCAGTGTGAACGGTATCTGTGGTGACGCTTAAGTGTGATGAAGGTCACATTAAAATGATGTGAATGACCACGCAAAAAAAAAAAAAAAAAAAAAAAAAATCAGATTTGAGCGTTAAGAGCTGCGATGTGAAGGTAGCCATAAAGAAGGTGATGGAAGACTGGGAATCTCCTGCCGGAGTTATTTTTGCATCTTGGCTGCAGAGCGTTGTTTTTTAGCCATGCTTTCACTAGTGCACATGAACCTGTGGAGCATTTTAAATAATCACAGCTAGAACAGTCCCGGTTTTTTCTTAAAAAAATTTTTGGAAAACATTTAAATTGGATTCAATTTGTTTATTAGTTGCTCTCTTATTAAGAAGTGATGTGTGGATTACTACAACCTAATAAAGCTTTACACAATAATAACAGCAGTAAGTACCAGAATCACAGTAATGTTCAAGTAAATTGATTTGGTATAAAAATATTGGTATCTGCAGATATCCACTTTCAGATGGATGCATCTCTTCCTACTAAACTGGTCATCCTCCTACCACTTTTACTTGTGGAGCTGCTGCAGTTGATTGTCCAGAGAAGAAAGCTTCTGAACATGGTGGAGAGTTTCTGATGTTTTTTCTCCTTTATGTCCTCAAATGTCCTTTATTTCCTCCCAGCAGCTGATAAGGATGCAAACTCACTGCCAGCACACCCAACAGCCCAGTGGACTCTGAAACAGAGCTGAAAACAAGGCCAGATTCAGTCATCTGTTCCTCCACTCCATCACCCTGCAGACTGCCACCGTCCTCCATTCATCACAAAGCCCAGGGCTCCAAGCTGCCACAAACTCATCCCACAGTGGGTGCTTTTCCACTCCGTTAATATGCAACACAACGCAAACAGAAGAGCTGCAACACGGTTCAGGATGTGTCGCCTCCATCCAACAGTCCTCTGTTCATCCACAGGAATGAAATGTTTTAAAGCAATGCACCAAAATAAATAGGGAAGAGAAGGAAGCAGGTGGAGGGAAGCTGAAGGATGAGAACATAAATCCTGTCAGCAGGAGCCCTCATTAAATTTAATGGAGCCTTTTAGAGCTCTATTTAACTGATGACAAAAGGCCACATGTCAGTCAGTGTTTGCTCAGAGATTCATAAAAAAAACTGACTGAAAGTGTCACCTTATACACGTGTCTCCATATTTACTTAATCTACCTGCAACCACAGACACTGTTGACACTAGTGATGCGCGGGCCGCCCCCTAACCCGCGGGTCAAAGAATTTTTGCTTCACTGAGGGGCGGGTTGGTGTGGTTTACTATTCTAAGATATCTAGTTCTATCAATTAATTTTATTTTTTGTCAAACTGAAAATAAAGACCTTAATCAGTGTCTACATTTTGTTACTATAAAATGTAAGACAAAATATTTATCAGTTATTTAAACACAGGTCACGCTTTATAACGTAATGTCCACGTAGGCGCGTAGTAGGCTACGCAGGTGCAGAAAGCGCCAAGCAGACAAGCAACAAAAG
>JBAFSZ010000017.1:27911429-27926751 GCA_036919955.1 Melanotaenia pygmaea
TTCACAGGAGAAGAGTCCGGCTGCTGAACTGGCCTGCCTGCAGTCCAGACCTTTCACCAGTACACAACATCTGGAGCCTCACCAAAGATTCAGCAAACAATGTCTGATCAGTCCATTTTTATTTACACTGAATTCAGATTGAATTGTTTTCATGTTGATCTGTAGAAAGCAGCACAACATGGATGAGAAGTCAGCATCATGTCGACTTACATGGTAGGAGAAAAGAATAATGGTAATAAACATTCCTGATTATCTTTTTGGCCAAAACTGCTGTAACAGTAAAGTGGGTCAATCCATCTTTATGATGGTGGAGTTGGTCCCAAACTATCTATCTCAGAATATTCAGTCCCAAATAAAAACACCATTAAGCTGTTCTTGCCTAGAACTCCCTGTCTGGGAGGCTGCATGAGATCCTACAATCCAGAAGTTTGCAGACACGAAGAAGCAGCAATCCCAACATGTAGCATAGCAAAATGACGAGAATAAAGCTAAAAAATTCAGAATTTAAATTTCTAATTCAATTCACTGAATGAATTTCAACTCAACTCCACCCCACAGGACGCTGAATTAAAATTGAATTGGAATTACAGGAAAATGTAACTGAATAACAGGGCGTCGTGGCTCAGTGGGCAGAGTGGTCATCTTGTGGCCTGGGGGTTGCTGGTTCAATCCTCGGCCTGTCAAACTCATGTCGAGGTGTCCCTGAGCAAGACACTGAACCACAAATCACTCCTGATCGGTCGTGGTTGAGTGCCTTGCATGGCAGCTTCCACCATCAGTGTGTGAATGTGTGTGTGATGTATAATGGAGAGCGCTTTGGGTGTCATTCCAGATGGAGGCGCTATATAAACACAGACCATTTACCATTTGAATTCACTGTAATTTAGAGAAATTCATTGCCATCACATATCATTGAGAATGTAACACGTTTTACGAACCCTAGCCCCGTCTAAAGGCAGTCTTTGGTTTATTTTTTTTTTATCAGACACGTCATTTGTCTAAAGACTGGTAAACAGTGCTAGCAATACACTACTGTCTCCACGGCTACTTTGCTTTCACATGGTCTCGAGATACATGATTAAGACTTGCACAAGCAAATGAGTAATAGTGTGATGAGACAGTCATTGTACTTCAATGAGAGTAAAGTACAAGGTAACATATCAATATGCAATGTATTACTGATTGATTCACAGTTCCCATTGCAAATACAGGATGCCATGGTCAAAAAAAAAACACAAACCTGTACTCTAACCTGGAGGTGGTGATTGAAATTTGAGGTAGCCTTTATGGAAGCACAGACTGGAACATTGCAGATTGCTCTGTGGTTTCCATTTGTTTGGGAATCGGCTCACCAAAATTAACAAGCACAAATATCCTTTAACGTGTGTTATTTTGCATATTGCAAAACAGCTCTGCCCTCACTTAGCTAATTTCACCATGGTGTCGTCTAAAGAAAATGTCCAAAATGTTTGGACAATCATTTGGAAGACGTGGATAGAGCAAGGTATTCTGGGAAATTAAGGGCTGTCCTATCATTTTCCACAATTTGAAAGTTATTACATTTTTAATAATCTGTTTTAAAGAGTATGATTTTTGTGGTTAATAAAAGCTCATTTATATAATAAAGTGTTGTATACATTAAGTCTTTAGAATCATATCTGTATGAAATTAATTAAATTCATAGAGTTTATGGAATTCCAATTCATTCCTGCGAATGCGAATTGCAATTCCGCTTCCTGATTGATCTCAATTCAAAGTCAAGAATTGAATCGGAACTTGAATGAAATCCTCAATTTAATTCTGATTTTTGTAAAAGCCGGACTAAAGATGCTACCAAGCACCGGCATCCAAACCAAACAAAGTTCAAACTCCAAGAAGTTTTATGGGAATGTAAGAAAAACGTGACGGTCCACTTCTGAGCTTCTGCTCATTTCTCCCCTTCAAGCAAACCACACCAACAAGGTGTCATATGAAAGCAGAGACTCTGATGATTATAAAGATGTTTGTCTCATCACTCTGGGAGCCAGTCACCAAAATCATAAATCATGTCTTACTTTTGATGTTTTGTATTCAAAAGTTTTATTCCAGGACTTCCGGAGATATTTACCTGTGCAACACCTTTATTAAAACATCTGGAAAAATCTAAAGTTAACTTTTTACCTTCTACTGTAGCACAGTTCCTCACCAGACAGCACTTTAATAATTCCTAGGACTATTTTAGTCATTCCGTAGGACGACTATCTTCTGGTTTTCCCTGAAAGTACTGTAGTTTTGGTTTAGGAGATAACCATGTACATTTTCTACTGCGTCCCAGGTGAAGTTACTCTAACTCAGCAATATAAATCTTGATTCTGACACTTCTGTAGTAATCTCACGTCTCAACTTTCTTTTGATATCAAGAATATACATGCAGCCTTTGTTGTGAAGATATACTTCATTTATTCTGGTTTGTCATTTCAGGCAAGAGGCAAAAATAAAGGTCTCATCATGATGAGGTTAAATAAGCATTCCATAAAAAGAGGGAAATCCTCTTACGACATTGAATGCAGCATTTTAAGACCTCACGACTCGACTGTCAATGATTAATTTATTCTTTTTATTTTTTATTCCTGTCAGAAACATCAGAGCTGTATATATTCCACCAGCATCTGCTTCCTGGTTTTGGGAGCGTGTCCAACTCCCCCTCCCTCCCCCAATCTGCTGGCTCCCAGAACTCAAAACCTCCCTCTCCACTCTGCTGCTGGGTTTGGCTTCATTCAGTGTGGGAGGCCGAGTGCCACCGAGGGGACAGAAGACAGATGTGGCTTACATAATGATCAGCAAATCAGTTATCTCAGTGGCCCTAATCCTCCTAGCATTCCTCCGTACATCTCCCCACGGCTGCCTGGTCGTGCTGCGCCAAGCTTTGCTTTGTCGTGCTGAGCCAAAGAGCCCGAGGCCCTCCGCTCCTTCCCACCACCAGCTAGGATCAGAAAATCAATGGGTTCAGCTGGGAGGGCTCCACTGGATGGCAATTACCAACATTCATCAGAAAGGAGACAGACATTGCTATCGGTTCAACAGACATCCAGTCAATACCAGAACATCATGAGAAACAAAGTAGGAAGAGCCCTGTTCATTCACGGGTCAGAACATAAACTGGTTCAGCCATCAGGTCTGGGTTCTGGTCACATCTGAACCTTAGATATACTTGCTGTTAGCAACGCATCCTCGTACGTACCGTGGCTTCCACGCATTCTAGCGTTCGTTTGGCACGTACGCCGCTCCGGGTGATGTGAAGAAACGTGTTGCGTGCACAAGTTGAAATATTAACGAACACTAGAGTCGACCATGTGAACAAGCACATGAACACGACGGGTCCGAAGTAAACACAATGGCAGATTCTCTCGGATCTAATCTGAAACTACCGGTAACTGCATGATTTTTCCTCCCTGACGCACAGTGACAAACACTCAGGCAACAGTTGGCAACAGATTTGAAGTGTTTTGGGGCTTGATGACCCAGGAATACAATGTGACTGGTAGATAGACTCTAAAATAGTGAAACGGTCAAAGTGCCGTGTGCTGCCCCTGGCAGTGACCTCCAGTACTGAGCGTTTTTGGTCGCACCGTGCTTTTGTCGTTTGTGGGAAAATTGCAGAACGTTGACTTGTACGCTTGTGTACACAGCAAGTATATCCCACCCCTAAAGCTCTCAGTATCTGAGGTCAACTTTTATTCTGATTTTTACACCTTGTTGACTCTGATATCACATTTAAAAAATAAACCTTGAAGATCTAGCAGCTGCTTGATGATGTCCGCTGAACTGACCTCTGGTTCTGGTCAGGGTTTGAAATTAACACTCGCCAGGCACCAAATGCGGGTAAATTTTTCGTTTGGCGAGTGAATCTCAGAGGGTATCCACCAAATGGCGAGTAAATGTTTGTACCAAATTAGTCATGTCTTTCCGTCTTCCTTTTGGTGGATGTCTTCTTCATGTTCCTCTGCTGTCTGCATGTATGAACGACGCGCATGTACACAAACATACACTGACGCAAACACTCACGCGTGACACAATAACGCGCACGCACCATTTCAGTTCTGTTAACCGTGCAGCTCAGGCTAATTAAGCAGGATAAATATGTTTATCAGGAGCTGGCCAGCTTTCCAGAAGAAAGCACGGTGAACTGGAGGATAAATCAGCAGAGCGTACAGCTCCAACCACAAGCTCAGTGAAGAGTGATGGTTTGGATATTGTGACAGCTTCTGTCTGCTTCACGGCCCGGTTCCGCTAACTTCTCACGCTAGGCGGTAACACACTGATGTCATGTTAGCCTGTTAGCTTAGCATAGCTGTTTTCAACCTGAAGACTGACTGCATAACGGCTACGACATGAATCCGCGAGACGAAAAGAAAAAAAATCCACGCGATGACGAATAGCTGTCAACCGATTAACTGATCAATAATAATGATGTTTATTATTATTATTATTATTATTATTATTATTATATTGTTCAGTTATTAAGTTAATTTTTATTATAAACCAGCTTTTATTTATACAATATTACTGATTTATTTTGAATCAGATCAATAAGCTTTAAATTTATTTATTATATATTTTTGTTAAGTTTATTTTTTAAACAATAAAGTAAAAAGGGAAACTCTGAGTATGATCCCGCTGAGGCTGTAAGGCTGTGGCACAGGGACTGTTAGAAGCAGGAGGCCAGACTTCCCGGACTGTGTCAAAGCAGAGCAGAGAGGGACGAGTCTGATCAGGTTTTTATCAGACGCAATATACAAGCAGGGAATATCGTTTATATCGAGATAGCTTGTTTTGAGCTAAAAGCATATTTTCTTATGCATGTTGCACAGCTGTATTTTTGTTATGGTCATTGAAAATTTTTTTTAATTATTTTGTTTTGGGAGCATTTAATTATATATAAAACGTACTTTAATTTCAGTCAGCTGTTTTAATATACTCAATAAAAGTATATTTAGCACTGAAGGCTGTAAATTAGAGCCGTCTCTTTGGTTAGTTGACAAAAAAATAAATATTGAGATATATGTCGTATATCGTGATTTAGGTAAAAAAATATCGATATATAAGATTTGGTTCATATGGTCCAGCCCTACCGCGATTAACTGTGGAATCAAGTAATGGTGACATCTCAAGTTTACGTGACTATGACCACAAAATGAAGACATCAGTAAAGACTGAAAGCCCTCCAGACATTAATGACCTCTTCTTCACTCATTTTCAGCCTCAGACATCATTAGTAAAAATCAGATCGCTGTCACATCAAACTGATCCATCACATTCGCAGACACGTTGTCTGTGATGTTTTACGTGTTTGATATAAATAAATGATCAAATATCTTCTATGAAATGGTAAAATGTCTCCCTTTCAACATCTGATACGTTGTTTATGTTCTACTAGGAATAAAACATGCGTTAATGAGACTTTTATTCAGGGTTTACACAGCATTCTGACTTTGTTGAGGCAGGCGTTTTGAATAGAACAATTAAGTCTGAATAACAATGTTAATCTAGTCTATATTAGCATAAACCAAACTTGGACATCCTAGGAGCCAACGAGGACAGCAGGAGGTTGACCCTGTTTGACCTCCTTCATCAAAGAGGCTTCTTAGAAACTTCCTGATATTTCCACAGCTGACATCCACACAGTGTTTCCTGAGCTCTGCGTTTACAGCTTCATCTTCTGCCCTCTCATCCAGCTTTCATGCTTCTTTTGTTTTCATAATCAATGTCAATGAAAATATTTAACAAGTCAATAAAGAGAAAAACCCACAATGATCCAGGCCTCATAAATGCTGACATCATCTGCTGTTTATGGAGGTCTCTCAGTGAGGAAGGACACTGTAATAAATGCAGAGATGCTTCCAGAGATCATCTGAGTTCATCTGGAACTCAGCTGGTTAGTCAGTTACGCCTGCAGCCGTTAACAGACCATGAACCTGGTAGTGAAAAGTCCAACAGGGTCGGTGAGTCCAAACCTAATTAACAAAACCGAGACAGCTGCAGGTGAAACAAGAAGTCCACGAAACGAAGCAAATGACTAGTTGCAGACCAAGTCTTTACTTTGGGATTAACTGGTTCCGATCCGTTATTGATCCGGTCCGGCTCTCGGGAAACTGCCTGGACTCGCATTTTCCTCTGAAATCTTCAGAATTTTCAGAAAACATAAAAAGGAACCAAAATATTCTGAATCTACATCTACAACCTCAGATGAGCCCTTAACGGCGTCCAACAATCTGGACATGATGTCTTCATCCTCTTAATGATTTCAAACTCAGGTCACGTCCTTCACCAAGGCTAGGACTTCAGGAATGTACCAGATCCCGCCAGTGTTCTCCCAACCGTTAAATTAGAGGATGAAGATGGAAACACTGGTGTTACTGAGAAGAAAACACATTGTAGTCTCTTCTGAGTCATTTCACGAGTTAAAATGGGTCTAATATTCTTTGTAGGTTTAATTATCAACATGTTATCTGAGATCTGAACTTTAAGAACATTTAGAGCGACTCCACAGTAAAACTGTCTATTCGCTTCATGAGGACATTTCACATGCTGAAGTTTTTGTTTGTCATTTATAAAAAAAAAAAGACTCTGTAATGAGGTTTGAAATGTGAAGTGACTTCACAGCTGAGATGATAAATGATGTTTACATGAACGAGTCTTCGTAGCATGTGTCATTTACACTGTTATGATGTGATGGGTAGGTTACCTGTAAAGCTCATCAATACAAGATACAGTGGAGCTGCTTTTAATGTGGCTAAGATTCACATCCTCTTTATGAAGCATAAATGTAAGTAACATGAATGAAACTCAGACTGAGTCCAAACAGACCAGGTAGGAGATCTATACTACCTATACAGTTCTGTATTATCCATTTTATTATTTTATACTAAGTGTAGTTATATTTAATAATTTATATGCCATCTCTAAGTGTTAGTATTGGTTTCCGTCATCGGTCAGGATCCAGGAATTAGCTCCATCATCTCAGTATTTAAAAAAACTGACAGCGTGGCTTCATAAACCTTGTGTCTGTAATTAAAACCGGCTTGTTGCTCTGCATCCTCCGGCTGTCTGCTGCACCTGTCCTCCTCTGGCGTCCTGCTCTGATCCCTGACAGGCATACAGAGCACTTTCTGCACGCGCTCAGTTTGAGCCTCCGCCAGCAGCCAGTCAACGTCTGCCTTGTGTGAGGAACCGGGGGAGGAAATGCTCTCCAACAGAGTCTGCCTGTGAACAAACTCCTGGTTACGGTGCCTTTCTCCTCTGTGGCCTCCATCCTGCCTCCACCAGCAGCTTCGACCAATAAAACATCCCGACTGAAGTCTGCAGAAACAAACTCTACTTGCCTTTGGAAACGACTTTCAGCCATCGGCCTCTCTGGTTTCCAGAGGCTAAACAAGTTAAAGATAAAATCTCATTTTCTAGTGGAGCAGCAGGCCCACGGCTCATTCCGGCACGGCATCAGGTCCTGGAGATGGATAAAGACCACCTCTGTGGTCTAAACTGTGGTCTCTGAACTAAACTCCTTGAATCTGGAGACTGTTTAACAGCAGCAGGACCTAAGTTTCAGTTGTGGTCCAGGTGGACAGAGCATCACCAGGACTGTGTCGGTATTTGAACATCTGAGGGGGACTTTGGGGAGGATTAGAAGAGAGGTTTCACAAAGATTACAGGACAGAGTGCGAATCATTCTCTCAGTTCTGAACTACTTTGCTTTTAAAAAAGACTGATGGTAGTTGTGGGAACAGGATAACGTGTAGAGGAGGTGTGAATTCTTGCTATCAGAAGTCCATCCTGGACACAGTTTCTACAGGTTCATCCAGATGTAGGAAGCATCACCAGGTCTGGTTTTAACGACAGGTCAACACTGAATGAGCTGTTCTGATGTCTAATAACCAAAGGTGGGTTATTAGTGAGTTATCTTGCCTTTTTTTTAAATATTAAAATGATTAAAAACAGCATTAAACCTGTATATGTGTATGTATGCACTTATAAAAGAGGCACACGTGTATATAAACAGTAAGTATAGTGTTAGCAGTATTCACAAAGATTGAGGGGAATAACTCTTCCTCTGCCCATGAAAACAGTCAAACAGATAAGCGGTAGAACAAGGATGTGGCAGGACATCCGGTCTCATGCAGGAAACCCGAGTTTACAATGTTACAATGGGGCGGATATTAACACCTCCAGTTGGGTCCTTAACGCTGCCGCCTAACCACCTTTAAATGTAAGTCGCTTTGGAGAAAATGGTCTTTTAAATTAAGTGTAATGTAAATGATATTTAACTTTGTTTTCCGTCCTTATCTGATGAAATGGTTCAGATGTGATCCAACATGGAAAGTCATGATCTCGAAGGATCTTTATAATGAATTGTTCATTTAATACTATGATTAAGCGTGAAGTCAAGGAATCATGGCATCCCTAACATCAAGTAGGTTTTTCTAACTTGACTGTTTACATCATTTCTAGAAGATAAATCAGATGCAGCAATCAAACAGTCGGTACCTGAATACTCTTCAAATACCTTTTACTCTTATTTGAGTCATTTCTTGGCTACTCTACCTGCCGAGATCTCAGTAATTAGCTGACATACATCCATGTGCTGTGTAAAGAACTCAGTTATCATAACTGATGTTAAACTGTCTTAATCCTCTTCTTCCAGACCCTCTAATTGCTCTTCACCCCTCAGGGTTCATGATGTACTTTTTTTAACTTCGGTTTCCTACACTGCCTGCTGCCATATGAAGAAATCCACCGTAGCCTGAAATTACAACCAATCCTAACGTGCTCTGGGGAGGCCAACCCACGAGGCCGGTTTTATCACAGCAACCTGTATCCACTCAGTTTCTGTTTGGATTCATGTCTCCTGTAGGCTCAGCCTCCAGCTCCCTCAGTGATCTCCAGGAAAAATCCCTTCCTCCCTCCTGCATGGCGCTAGCAGACCTGACCTCAGGCAGAAATTCACCTCACAGCTGATCAGAGAGCCAACCGCTGCAGGTAAAGTTTTATATATATATATATATATAATAAATAAATGGACTGATGCCCAAGGGTCAGTAAACGCAGCATGTAATGTACTTCTATGTGTCCACCATGTTCAAGAATAATAACATAATAATACAGGATTCATCCAGCATCATCTCAGCAACCGTCTACACATGAGCACATGGTGATAATATCTGTCATAAAGCCACCAGATGTTAACAAATGAAGTTAAAGAGCTGATGGTGATGAAGAAACTGATAAAACTGATGAGCTGGCTAAAAACACAAAGGTCTCATTTGTGGCCTCATTTTCCTGGCCAGTATTCCATCCTGGCCCCCCTTCAAAACTTTTCTAAACCCGCCCCTGCATAGCTAAGTATAAATCCTTTCTACCACCTCGACAGCCACAATCCTGCAGGTTTTCCATGCTTCCCTGCTCCAACACACCTGACTTAAACTAATGAGTCGTTGTGCAGATCCTTATAGGCTTTTGGATCCATTTCATTTGAGTCAGGAGGGTTGGAGCAGGATTGTGGTTCTGGAGGACAGATGCTGGCCCCCCTGCAACAGAGCATGGAGGGATCTGACTTTTCACACTGATGCCGCTAAAAGAGTCAACAAATTACAGGAATGAATATGGTTTTTATGCCAAGTCAGTAAAGACTGATATGTGAGCAGGTAAAGAGCCTGAGGTCAGACCAGTGGTGGATCATAGAAGTAAATAAAAGTTGTATCAGTAAAGCTGGATTGAATCTTGCGGTTTCATGTTCTGGACCATCAGCTCCAGCTGTTGTTGGTCTGTTCTGTGAACATCCACATTTCCAGATAAAAAGCTCCAATAAAGATAAAAACAAACCAGAGTCCACTCGCTCGACTTTTCTCTAAACAACATCTAGCACAGGCATGATTAACACACCCTAGATATCTCTCTTTCACCTGGATAAGTCAAACAACAAAGCTGGTTATCAACCTGGTAACTTAACCCGGGATTTTCCATTTCAATCAGAGCGTGGTCATATAAAAGGGGTGGAGTTTGTGGCGTCTGACCAATTGCAGACATGGAAAAATCCTGCAGAGCGTCGTACTTCAACATGGAGGAGCAGACGATTTCAGACACCCCGTCCAGACCAAAAGCATCACTGTCGCCTCCGTAAAACTCAGGGCGTAGCCTAAAGCTGGCAGAAACTGCAGACTGTTAATGAGTAAATTTGTGAGATTATACAATATTAATCTATGGGACAATAAGAGCGGACCGCACTTTGATCCCTTCATTTGACTTTATTACAGCGCACACGTTTCCAGCAGCGCTGCCTCAGTTCCTTCCTTTACTTCAGATTTTCCGTTCAGTTTTTTAAAGGGTTCGGCATCCCCTGTGAGCACGTTGTGTTGGAATATTTGCTCCACTCCATGACGACACGAGTAGCTGTGCTTTCCATAAATTCATGGTCCTGCAGTTCTGTCATGTGTGAGCATGATTATTAACCTCATTACTTCAGGTGCCACCCAAGTGAAGCTAAGTCAAGAACAAATCATTCCCATCATTAATAGGCCTGTCGCGATAAGCAATAAGTCAAATAATTGGTAATTAGTAAGGAAAAAATGAGTGTGATCATTTTTATTTGCCCCCCCACACACACACTTTACCATAGACTGTGTTTGACAATAGGTTTCACTATGGAGTACTTTGACTAAAGGCTCTGGTTTTTGGCGGAGTGATCTCTCTAGTGTCATACCTGACAGCAGCATGTTGCAGCAGGAGACCGAGGTGAAGCACCCGTGTGAGCCAACACACACTGGCCGTCAGACTCGCACATTTAAGTGTCTTCTCACACTCTCGTGCTAAACCTCCGATTCTCACGCTGAAATATGTAAATAAGTTGAATGGACAAATAACAGCTGCGAGCACCTCCTCATTTTTTTATTTCGCTGCTCCCCACAAGTAGGCAGAACACACACACGTAGCCTACGACGTCGGTACAAAGCCCCCACTTCCTGGTCTACCGTAATAACCCCTGTAATGTGCAGGCACATTACACAAAGACTCAGCTTATACGCGACCATATATGACAAAACACACATCAAGAGCAATGCCGGCTAATCGAGAGGTTCGAGAGGATTCCCACTGGGCCGCATTACTTTAGGGCCGGTGTCCCGGCGTGTCGCAGCAGCGCGGTTCACTCACGCATAGATCAGTCCGACACGCAGCGATGAGGGGAGATAGTTCAGCTTCACAAACGATGCGCAGTAATTATATATATATATATATATATATATATATATATGATTGTTTTTTAATACAATGATACTAACTGGCAGTTTTGCTTTTTACCCGTCTGAGCTTCATGCTTAATATTTTTTTAAATATATATATATTTAAAGGCAATTTTATTTACAGAACAGACTTTATTGTCTATCATACTTATTGTGTTTGGTTTTCATTCATTGTTAATGAGACATTTTACTTATTTTTTGTTTTGTTATTTAAAATGTCTTCCAGTTCCAGTGTTCTTTAGAAATTAAAGTTTATTGATCTTTGAAGGGGTGTACATGCATTATTATGGCATTCTCATTATATTAGTTGAAAATGGTCAATATTATCGTTTATCGCAATAATTTCTGAGAAAATTTATCGCCCAGCAAAATCTGTTATTGTGACAGGCCTAGTCATTGAGTTGTAAAATCCAAGAAGACGATGTACAGCTAGCCGTTAGCATGTAGCCTACGTTATGAAGAAGTATTAAAAAAAAGAAAAAAAAAGGGTCTGGAACTCCTAAAAAGACTAAAATTTTGTGCAATAATCTGGATCAAGTTCAATTATGTAAACAGAGGTAATGAGTCAGAGCTGAAAGCCCAGGCGGGAGTGTTAGCTAACGATATCCAGCTCTGAGGCCTTCAACACTAACGCGGCTTCTAAACGTCCAACAACTCGCACCAAGCTCGGTGGAATTTTTCCCACAAACAAAACAACAAGGAACACAAGCAAAAACAGTGATACAGATGCAGAAAGGAACTGCCTGGTAACTCAAAGAATCTAAGTTTATCTAAATAAAACATTAAAAATTATGATGGGGACACAATTAAAATATGACGGAGAGGTCAACACGCGAAAATCACCATGTGACTGATCGTTAGGCTGTGATACCTAGCAGGTGTAATTTCTAACCACCATCCCTGTTAAACCACAGCTTTCTAGAAGCTGCTCTGCTGGCAACAGTTTTCCAGACCTGTCCGTCTCCATCCTATCAAATGGACCCGGAGGCCAATAGCTGTTATCTCTCAGTCAGCTTACATATGACAGGCTTATTCTGCATCATCACATCCTGTAAGCTCCGTTCACAGCATCCGGTTGTCATTCCACACAGATAAAGAAATCCTTAGAGGAGATCTGTGCAGAGCTAGCTGGCTTTATCAATACCACCTTATCTGCTAATAACAGATGGAAATTATCATCATAAACACGTGTGAAAATGTCTCATCGTCTCAGCGTTGTGTTGTTAGGAAAATTCTCTCAAGGAACGAGACACTGGGATCGATGAGAGGACACGCCCGTTTACTGCGATCGCAGGAGTTCAAACACAACCAGACGACAAGTTAAACACAAGCCAGCCGACAATGTTAGAACTGGAGTCCAGTCTCAGGACACATCCATCGCCCTGGGAACAGGTGTCACGTCCACTGATGCAGGACTCCACAGTGAGGTTCACGTTGGCCAGCCACAGCAGGAAGGTAATAAAGTCCTTTTGTTTACAACTGTATTCACTTCCAAGGGGCACTAAAGATAACGGTGTCCTGTAAAAACAGGTCTGATCATAACCATTAATGACTAGCTGTCTCTCTAACAGATGGTCACTATCTCATCACTACAGTCAATACAGGATTTTTCCATCTATTTCTATCATGAGATGGGGGATTAGCACATGATGATGATATCTAAACATGACCTGCTCTGTGCTCCAACACGGACGTAACGCTGCGATATGAACGGCTTCACTTACAAACTGTATTTACCTGGTTTATACCACAGCTCTTTTACAGCAGGTTTACCCCGATGCGCACACACAGACACACGCACCGTGTTAAATGAAAACCCGTTTTTATGTTAGCAAACAGAAACACATGAATGTTCAGTAGAATCCACATATCCTGGTAAACCTCGGGTGAATTACCTCAGTTACATCATGACAAACAGGGACTCCAGTCTGGGACTTGGACTCGAGTCGCACTAAAGCCTCATCTATAGTGAATTCAGACTCGACTCGGAGTTCTGATTTGAGACTATCTACTATCTTTACTACTTCATATTTTCTTCCTGACCTCCACTGTGTCTGATCTCCTGTCTGCTGGAAGTGATTCATTTCCTCAGACATAACAAACACAGGTCAATAAAAACAGCACCAGCCCAGATGAGCACACCTGTTGCTGTTCCACCTTTTATTCTAGTATTTGGGTATTAAAAATTCCTTAAAAGTAATAAAAGATAAACTGCAGCATCACTCTGGATCCATCACATCCACATTTATCCACCTTACTGAAGAGGTTAGTTACTGTAATAAGCTATTGTTAGCATCTATGTTAGCAACAAGATTAGCGCCACAGCATTAGCTTGTTGGTACCTTGTAATGTTAACTCCATTAGATTGGTGTCACCTTCTCACAGCTTCATTTTTATTTTATCCTCACAGTATGGTCGTTTCTTTAGTGGGAATGATTTGCATCTGTTTTCTTTGCAGCAGTGATTAGCAGCGAGCAGTGCAGCAGTTTTTTCTCTGTAATGTAATATTCTATGATTAAAACAAGCAGTTACATTCAGACAGGAATAACTTCAGATTAAACTTTGATTGTGATCTTTTATACCTGAAAATAAAATAACACAAAGACTCCTCAATATGTAGTGAATGACTGGTTTCACCTCTGTAGACTGGTTGCAGACTGGTTACAGATTTGCACACTGGATGAAAACTGTCTTTGAAAACATGAAATCAGCAATAACCAACCACTGCACACGGGAAAATCACATCACGGACTGGGAAAAGGTCGTCTGCAGGGAGCATTACCAACACCAGCGTTGGATCATGGAAGCAGACCCACACAGCCATGAACCAGGATCAGGGGGCCATCAGCAGGGGCCGGCATCGACCTGACGTTCAGACGGGCCGTACTGGCGCATCCACACCACCTCAATGAACATCAGCTGATTTCTACACGTCAAACACGTCTAACACGTCAAACACGTCAAACACGTCAGACACGTCTGACACAACTGACACGTCAAACACGTCAAACACGACTAACACGTCTAACACGACTAACACGTCAGACACGTCAGACACGTCTGACACGTCAAACACGTCAAACACGTCTAACACGTCAAACACGTCTAACACGTCTAACACGTCTAACACGTCTAACACGACTAACACGTCTAACACGTCTAACACGACTAACACGTCTAACACGTCAGACACGTCTGACACGTCAAACACGTCAAACACGTCTAACACGTCAAACACGTCTAACACGTCTAACACGTCTAACACGTCTAACACGACTAACACGTCTAACACGTCTAACACGACTAACACGTCTAACACGTCTAACACGTCAGACACGTCTGACACGTCTGACACGTCTAACGTGACTAACACGTCTAACACGCCAAACACATCCAACACGTCTAACTTGTCTGACACGTCTAACACTTCTAACATGTCTAACACCGTCCACTGACACCTCTGATGAAGACGGAAGACTACCGTTGAAACATGTCAGGTAGGCTCATGTTAAAACGCACTGATAACATAAGAACTAAATCAGCTATGATTTTGAATGTCCAGACTGGTTTTGGATCAGCCGACTGGTTTTGGATCTGTAGACTGGTTTTGGATCGCAGACTGGTTTTGGATCTGCAGATTACTGACAGGCTGTTTTTGGATCTACAGACTGGGGGCAGACTGGTTTTGGATCTGCAGACTGGTTTTGGATCTGCAGATTGGCTGCAGACTGGTTTTGGATCTGTGGACTGGTTTTGGATCGCAGACTGGTTTTGGATCTGCAGACTGGTTTTGGATCTGCAGAGTGGTGACAGACTGGTTTTGGATCTGCAGACTGGTTTTGGATCTGCAGAGTGGTGACAGACTGGTTTTGGATCTGCAGACTGGTTTTGGATCTGCAGACTGGTGGCTGACTGGTTTTGGATCTGCAGATTACTGACAGACTGGTTTTGGATCTGCGGACTAGTTTTGGATCGCAGACTGGTTTTGGATCTGCAGACTGGTTTTGGATCTGCAGACTGGTGGCTGACTGGTTTTGGATCTGCAGATTACT
>JBAFSZ010000017.1:28056633-28069632 GCA_036919955.1 Melanotaenia pygmaea
CGCTGCTCGTTCACGACAGTAACTGCAGAACATGTGCTTTCAAAGAGTCTCCAAAACACCAGAAAGTCTCCAATAACTGCAGTAAAAGTTGCTAGATTTGTCGCTAGTCGCTTTTGACAAAAAAAAAGTCGCCAGATTTAGCGAGAAAGTCGCCAAGTTGGCAACACTGATTCCACCTCCACAAGCTGTGTCCAAAGGGGGAAATCTATAAAATAAAAAAATTATTATTTGACATGACATATAAATATATATTACATTTACAAAATTCTGCTACATGACCAAATATTCTTTGATAATTACTTTATTTCTTTTAATGCAATATGTACTGGTCATTATTGTAACTACACAAAACATTCATGAACAGATTATTCCATCTGCTTTGTTACCACTGATGTTTGCAGACATGGGGAGGCTTTAGCTTAATACAAGAGCATCTGCAAAGGGGAAACACTGTAGTTCAATGTTGGCTTCTTGGACACATTACCTATAAATAAGTGTAATTGGGCAAGTTTATACTTGCCTCATCGTCTTTTATGTATCACTGGGTCATGCAATGTGCAATAGGTCAAATTTAAGAGTTATATCTGAGCAAATGGGATAATGTTTGCGTGAAAATGCCTTGTGTGGTGCAAAAAGACTGAAGCAACGCTGTCCAAGTGCAATCCATTTACCATTCATCTTCACACTTTGACAGGGCAGTATCAGATGCCAGCAACTGTCCTCAATATTTTTAAACCCTAAACAAATGTGCTGAACATGGCAGGTATTGTAAGAATACTGACATAAAGTAATTGAACACTGAAGCTTTTACCGGCAGACTCAAACAATCTCTCCTTCATTTCATATTTGGATTAACTTCACGAGTATGCAACAACATGGGTAACGGCAATCTAATGAGAGATACAAAAATTAAATAACTTGAGTAAATAGGCTTATCTCCCCCATTCCAGCAAGACTCCTGTTCCACGAGGCTTCAAGGTCACCTGAAACGGGGCTTTCCCTGGGCATACTGTCCCCAGCCACTGGATCACTATAATTACACATCTTGATAGGCAACTCTAGGTATGAGACAAGTTGAAGCAAATTGTCATTGTAGACAAAGCACCCACTTTTCCTAACCAAGTCTTCTTCACAGCCAACTTTTTTGTGTTTTGTTAAGTCTTGTATGTCTTCGTTTGCTGCAGTTTACATCTACACTGATGTCACGTAGTTGGGCAATGGCCTTTTTTGATTTCACAAGGTTAGGTCTGCAAGAAGACAAAGCCAGAATTCTTTTCAGAAAGAAATTGTATATATGTAGCATATTGTTGTAACAACAAATACAAAATATTTGAAAATCTAAAAAATGAGATGCACGCCGCAGAAAAAGATGAAGAAAAAAAAGTCATTATCAGAACTGTCCCCATCATCTGCTGAGCTCTCATGGCCTGGATATTTACAGCATCCATCAATCTCAACACTACTGATAAACACAAATGTCAAAGACTAAACCAATATTTCAATGTGAGGGGGAAAAAAATTAAACAACAAAAACACCTACACGTTGTTCCTTAAATTATTCACCGCCTCCTCATCCATCGTGTCCTGCTCCTCTTCAACAAAACTCAGGGAATGCATGCTGCAAAATGTAAAAAAAAAAAAAAAAAATGGTAAAAATCAAAAATATATACAATCACTAAAAAAGTGAATGATAGTCTGACGTGAGATGTTCACTAACCTGGCTTCTAATACACCAACGTCTTCTGTTTCTGTGCATATCCTTCAATATGGATCACTTCATCTCTGAATAATTTTAATCAGAACAACAAAATGCTTTATATCTATGTGTTTTGCATATGCAAGGTTTTTTTTTCAATATCCTCCTGAGACCCAGCAATGCATTTTTGTGCACTGTGGTACACATTTATTTTCTGCTCATCTCTCTCATACTATACATGCCACTCTGCTAAGTCCTAATGTCTCTTAGAGAGGGCAACTGTAGCTTTAAGATGACATCTCATGTGTGGGGGTGTGGCCTTGCCAACTTTCCTTTTTCTGTCTTTACAAAATGGCTAGCATCTCAACAAGCACATTTTATGGAAGAAAGCTAAGCATGATATTTGTATTTGAAATGTTTTTTTAATGTTTTATTTGGATTAATTTTCAAAAATGAACATCTAAAAGGTAATTTGAGTAAGTTTTCAGTACCAAACTTATTTAGTTTTATAGAAAAAATGGCTAATTTATCAATGTATACTGTAGTACACATCAGGACTTTATTCTTGTGTTTATTTCACTTTTTTTTAGTGGACAGCTCTCTAACAGAGGCAGAAAGAATTGTTAACAGAAACATAAAGGAGATTCACACTCAGATTTTTCAGACGACGAAAGCCCAGTGCTTTCTCCTCTATCGTAAATAATATGGCCTTTGTGAAATAGAAAATCCTGGTAAAAATAGTTGTTCCAACACCAGTGGCCCATGGCTGTTGAAAAGTCAGTGAGTTCTAAGTTAATGCATCACCCATTTTTCTATGAAGCTTTTGTGTAAATATTAGTTGATATCCTCTTTACAAACATTTTACTAGTCATTTTAAATTCACAATCAGCTTTTGAACTTTGTTAATGTTTCTTGCTCACAATCAATAGAGTACCGTTGTGCACTACAGTGCACGTGTTGTAAAATTTAAACAAAATGAGTTAAAAACAAAATAATCTTTGGAATGTGTTTTTTAGCACCACAATACTTGATTTATATAAAAAAAAAAAATCCAAATCAAAAGACTTTTTTTCTCCCGGGTCTCAGGGAAATTTGCTTTACACACATATGGTTATAGCTGCTAATTGACAAACAGATTTAGTCAAATAAATATAGTAAGATACAAGAATAAAAAGCTGAACTAGAATTTAAGAGGTCTTGACGATGAAATTCTGATTCATAGGCACAACATAAGTATCCAGCATTCAACATACAAAACAAAGCATTTAATCATGAGAAACATACCTAGACCCTTCTGTCACACTTGATAAAGGTGGTGATGGTGGTAGTTTTACACTTCTCTTGTTGAGAGTAGAGGCCACTTGACGGATTTGATAGCTGAAAAATAAATCTCAGCTCAGTCCACTTTCATATAAAAGGTGTGGGCTCACCATGATTGCAAAGATAAATTATGATGGAACATAGTTATACAAAATCTAACCAAATTCTGCAGCTTTACATCAACCAGGCACAGCATCAAACTTATAACAAACTTTTCATTCACAGTGTATCTGGAAAACCTAGCTGAGAGTACAAATATTGGTTCAGCCACTTTTGATGGATTAGTTTCAAACATTGTACACAAACCAAATATTATTGAAGCTAGTGGGGTGACCAAGTCTATGGCAGAGCAACACACAAACAAACATTCAAGCTTACACGCATTCCTAGGGAGAATTCAGAGCGAACATTTCACCTAACATTAATAGCTATGGAGGGTGGCGGGATGCCAGAGTACCCGGAAAGAGCCAACGCATGCACGGTGAAAACATGCATAAAGCCAAACAAACAAGTTAGGTAGCCAAAAAAGTTAGCTAATCGTCTTTTACTTACCAATCCAAAAGCAACAGGGCTAATTCAGCATCTGTCTTTTACTCCGTCCTCTCTCTGAGCTCTCCCTAGCGAGTAAACGCCAGACCAATGTTTACTCGTTTTGTCTCTGGCCCTATCGCTTTCTCTTTTTTCTTTTTCTTGCTTGTTCTGATAATATTCTCTTGGGTTTTGTTGCTGCATCAGCCATTGTGCACATCACTGCGTTTCAAAGCTGCCGGCGTGCTTATATATGGTTGCTAGGGGATGTAGTGCCATAAAGCGAAATACAGCTGCAATGCTATGTGGTGTCCCTGGTGAGAAAGGTTTTCCACCGCGGGACGCCACTCGCCAGTGACAGCTCCGGAAATGTGCGCAGTGAAGGTTGGTGAGCCAATAAAACGGGTCATAAAAGCATATTTAAAAGACGAAAAGTTCAGGAGTCTTTAACTGCATTGTATTTACAAAATGTTTGCTTGAAACTGCTGCCAGGGCACTTAAATAAACAACACAGTTCATTTCCATGAAGTTTGTAATGACGTACAGTAGGCTACATAACCCTTCAAAGTTTTAACTGACTTACCACAGAAATGACAACTTGGCAAGTTCTCAATCAACCCTAGGCCACTCTGCTACCCTGGTAGCAGAGTTGATAGCAACTGGCCTGGTTGTGGCAGAGCTGCCATCACCAGATCCTGGACCTAGCCAGTTGCAAGCTGGCCCAATAGTGGCAGGGCTGATGGAAAACAATGACTCCATTTTTATTGTTTCTGAAATGTCCCATTTTTTCATTTGATCAAGGGTTGAATTCTTTATTGGACCCGGGTTGAGTTGTACATCTCCACTTAGCAGCAGTAAAAGCAGTAGTGTATTACAAGCATGCCGTTTGAGTAAGTTGCTCTAATCTGTCTCGGTATGTTATTTAGAGGATTAAAAGATACAAAAGTAAATGTTTGATTACTTGCCAAACAAAGGCCTTGAGCAGGTGGAGCAATCAGAAGCCACAGACAAAGCAGCAGTGTCCCAACATAACCATTTCCTCTGTACCTGTTGATAGAGTCTTGACTTGAAGCTGAGCACTGTTTTGCATCAAGGCATTTCTGTAGAAGAACACTGGCTAAAATAGACAAAAAATTAAGAAAAATGTTAAAAGTGAAAAAAGGTGAAGAGCCCGACAAACCACACAATGCACTAGCGACCACCTTGGAAATCTGGTTGGATTAGTACTGGCTTGGATGGAACACATATGCAGCCTCTGGCTGGGTGTTCAACAGTCCTAGTTTTGACACATTTGCTGTTCTATGTAGAGTAAGAGGCAGACCACTGAGAAGCACATTTAATTTTGTTTACTAAAAGTGTATTTATTTTCCTTAGCCACCTCCTTTGAGATGGTTTATAGCTTAGCATAAGTGTCCAGGCCTGCACGTATACAAGTTTGTACATGCATGTTATCAGGTTTTGGGTAAAAACATTTGCTGACATTAACAGGAAAAGGAAATCTAAAATCTGTTCAGCAGATCTGTGAGCAAAATTCAGTGTAGTTTTATTTATTTAGTCTTTTATTAATATGTTAGACTAACAGGACTGTGGGAAGCAAACAGGTATGTTTTAGTTTTTGTATGATTAAATGACCTCTATGAAGCAGTCTGTTTTCCTAAATATGACAACTTTTTTTCTATCACTCATATTTTTTTTTTTTATTTTATTTTACTTTAACTTGACCTCTTCCATCTGAAATGATCTCTGACAGGTTGCTTTAAGACAGTAACTGACAATAACTAGGCTACAATTGTCAGAATAGTTGCTTAGCAACAATAACATAATGCTGCTGGTACCTGAGCAGGTTTCTAAGATAAGAGTGGAGCTTATCTGTCTCTTCTTTGACTGTTTATTGTTCTTTTATTGTTTATATTATCGAGGACATCTTGTTGCAACAAATTTTTCTTTGGAAAATCCATTACAAAGCTTTCTTTTTTCTCCCTATGTCTACCTCAGTCTTTACCCCCCTCTTTCCCAGCTTTCACTTGGCTCCTCTCTAAATAAACGACATTAATCTACCACAACAACTAATCCGGCTCAGTCTTCAGAGAAGTCCACCACCTCATGCACCACTGCTCTACAGACACTCTCAGCCTGGAAGTGGGGAATCGGACATTGTTAGTCCTGGAAACGATTTTCTGACAGATGATGGTGAACATGTTTCAGACCCACAAACCTTAAATTAAGGCCTGCACATTATAAAAACTGCCCTCCCACTGCATTCTTGTGGAGTTGTTAAAAACAAGCTAAATAAAAACAGCACTAACAGTTCATGTTAGTGTTTAACCACCTTCTGATGTTCATTATCCAAAGTTATCAGTCTATACTAATACTTCATTGAAGCTAGGCAAAGACTGAGCACCATTACTTAAAAAACACACATACATCTTGCAAATAGCTTGAGAGATCAGTTTATCATATAGCTGAAAATTCACACACAGGAAATGATTCTAATATTATAAATGAGTGCCTGTGAAAAATATGACAATGTAAACTAAAAGTTAATTAAAATAAAAAGGCTCATTCCTTAGGGCTGGGTCTGAGCTGAAGCAAACAGATGGAAAACAGAATTTTCACTTTTCTGCATTTTTGTGCTTTAATGTAGTAACAAACATAAAAAAAGGTTTTCATGTCTGATTGTGTGCGCTCTGTGCAGGAGTGGCCTTCATCACCATCATCATCATAATAATCATCATAATCACTGACCATTAACAGTCAATCCAGCTCATCTCTGCTCACCAATGAGTCTTTCTGTCTTTATTGTGCCATTCTGCCAATACACCTTTTCATGCTTTTTTCTTGGTTACCATGGCAACATGTTTTCCCAACAAAGTGACGATGACATCAGCGCCTCTGAAAAGTTGTGAGACTTGAGCTACAATAGAGGAGCGGTGAGGAGCAGAGCTTTTCTCCGAGCAGTCACATACGCTTTCTCCTCATTAGGAACGATGGAGAGAACACACAAAGCTATCTGGTGCTCAGTCTTAACTGTCTGAAACAAAACAGAATATGCTCTGTTCTCCAACTGACAGCACAGGGATGGCAAACCTGTAGAGACAGACAAACACCCTGTAAAATCCTGTTACAATGAAAATTTGTGTTGTTTAATTAATTTATTTTGTCAAGTGGTTGTGCAAAATAAATTAATCTAAATCCTTATATTTATCTTGATTCCTATTTTATTGAAATTTTCTAAAACACCTAGTCTAATGTATCAAGCATCAAGCAAAGAACTGCTTTAGTACAATAAAGCAGTGGAGAGAACAAAGCTACAACAAAAGGGAGAGTAGAGAAGAATATATACATACACATATATATATACATATATATATATATATATATATATATATACACAGTATGTTAC
This sequence comes from Melanotaenia pygmaea, assembly GCA_036919955.1. Lineage (NCBI taxonomy): Eukaryota > Metazoa > Chordata > Actinopteri > Atheriniformes > Melanotaeniidae > Melanotaenia > Melanotaenia pygmaea. Next base: position 28,063,581 of record JBAFSZ010000017.1, read on the forward strand.
AGAAGTGAGTACACCCCTCACATTTTTTTAAGTATTATATTATATCTTTTCATGTGACACTATAAAAATAAAACTTTTATATACGGAACACCAAAGTATGGAAACTAAACTTTGATATTCTGTATGTCACAGTTTAATTTCTGTAGTGTTGACCCATGAAAAGATATAATATAATATTTGTGAAAATGTGAGGGGTGTATTGATTTCTGTGAGATACCGCATCTATATCTATGTATGTATGTATATTTATATGTGTCAGAGCTTGAACCACATTGCCGGCAGTAAATCAGTAAATTTCCAGTGCGGGTTGGACTCCACCAAGGCTGCCCTTTGTCACCGATTCTGTTCATAACTTTTATGGACAGAATTTCTAGGCGCAGCCGAGGTGTCAAAGGGATCTGGTTCGGTGGCCTCAGGATTGGGTCTCTGCTCTTTGTGGACGATGTGGTTCTGTTGGCTTCATCGGGCCGTGATCTTCAGCTCTCACTGGAGCGATTCACAGCCGAGTTTGAAGTGGCTGGGATGAGAATCAGCACCTCCAAATCCGAGACCATGGTCCTTGGCCGAAAATGGGTGGAGTGCTCTCTCCGGGTCTGCAATAGGGTCCTGCCCCAAGTGGAGGAGTTCACATATCTCAGGGTCTTGTTCACGAGTAAGGGAAGAATGGAGCGGGAGATCGTCAGGCGGATCGGTGCGGTGTCTGCAGTGATGCGGACTCTGCATCAGTCTGTCGTGTTGAAGAAAGAACTCAGCCAAAAGGCAAGGCTCTAAATTTACCAGTCGATCTACGTTCCTACTTTCACCTATGGTCACTAGCTGTGGGTTATGACCGAAAGAACAAGATCCCATACACAAGCTGCCGAAATGAGTTTTCTCTGCAGGGTGGCCGGACTCTCCTTTAGAGATAGGGTGAGAAGCTCAGTGATCTGGGAGGGGTTCAGAGTACAGTTGCTGCTCCTTCGCATCGAGAGGAGCCAGATGAGGTGGCTCGAACATCTGGTTAGGATGCCTCTTGGATGCCTCCCTGGTGAGATGTTCCAGGCACGTCCCACCGGAAAGAGGCCAGGGGGAGACCTAGAACATGCTGGACGGACTACATCTCTTGGCTGGCCTGGGAACACCTCAGGGTCCCTTTGGATGAGCTGGTGAATGTGGCCGGGGAGAGGGAAGGTTGGGTTTCCCTACACCCAAGAGACCCGACTCTGGATAAGCAGCACCTGAGGTCGAAGGGTAGCTACCCCTTCTTCCACCGGGGTAAACCCAACACACAGGCGCCAAGTCGGGGGGCAATGAGCATGCCCACATCCGCTTAGAGCATGCCCACACCCGGTTGGCGCCTCTCAACGGGAGCAACTCCAGAATGGAAGAAGGTCCAGCCACTCTCAAGGACAGTCGTTCCAGAGCCCAAGGCTTGTGTCGAGGTGCGTCCAACTATATCTAGCCGGAACTGCTCAACCTCGCGCACCAACTCAACCACCAGACATTCCACGTCCCTAGAACCACCTTCTGCAGCTGAGGATCAGACCACCAGGGTCCTCTGACAGCCACCCAGTTCATACTGCACCCGAACCCTATGAGACTTAGACTTAACTTCATTAATCTCTGTGGATGACTCCCTCGGAAAATTCAAAAGTCCAGCAGCACAACAGATAGAGCAGGTAAATAAACACACAGGTACGAAAGAGCAAAATGAATAAAAAGAGCAACACACAAAAAAAAAAAATAAGATAAAGATAAATAAAGGCAAAAATATGGCTTGTATAGAATATGAGTTGAAATTATTACACTATGGATAAAGATGAGATCATTGCACCATAGAATGAGGTTGTTGCACCAGGGACAGTCTCTGTGTGTGCATGTATTGCACAAGTAGATGTAAATGGCTCACCCCCCCGTTTTTTTAACTGTTCTCTATGTTCTGTGTCCTTTTCTCTCTCCTCTCTGTCCTCTTCCCCCCATGTAAGGAGTTGTAGAGTGTGATGGCATGAGGGACAAAAGAGTTCTCACGCCTGTTGGTCCTACACTTGGGAAGGAGCAGTCTTTCACTGAACAGGCTCCTCTGGTTACTGATGACGGTGTGCAGAGGGTGGCTGGCATTGTGCATAATATCCAGCAGTTTGTCCAGAATCCTCAACTCTGCCACCGCCACCAGAGAGTCCAGCTTCATGCCGACCACAGAGCCAGCCCACCTGATCAGTTTATCCAGTCTGGATGTGTCCTTCTTGGATAAGCTGCCCCCCTAGCACACCACAGTGTAAAAGAGGACACTGGCCACTACAGACTGGTAAAACATCCGCAGAAGTTTGCTGCCGATGTTGAAGGACTCAGTCTCCTTAGGTAGTACATTCTGCTTTGTTTCTTTCCATACAGGTGGCTGGTGTGTGGTGTATGTTGTCCAGTTTATTGTCTCACCACAGCCCGAGGTCTTTGTAAGAGTCCACAGCCTCCACCTCAGCTCTGGTCACGGGGTTGGTCCTCCCAAAGTTAATAACCAGCTCCTTCATCTTAGAGGTGTTGCGCTGTAGGTGGTTACTGTGCCACCATTCAGCAAAGTCCCCCACCAGTCTCCGATACTCCTCCTATCTGTCATTCCTGATACACCCAACAATGGCCGTGTCATCAGCATACTTCTGAATATGACACAGCTCTGAGTTGTAGCAAAAGTCTGAGGTGTACAGGGTGAAGAGAAGAGGGGCCAGCACTGTATCCTGGGTGGCTTCTGTGCTGTTGACCACCGTGTCAGACATGGTGTCCTTCAGCCTGACGTACTGTGGTCTGCCAATGAGGTGGTCAGAGATCCAGTCCATAAGGTGGTGGTACACTCCCATCCTGCTAAGCCCGACCGAGACCCATGGGCAAAGGCCTGGCCACCAGGCGTTTGCCTCCGTGCCCCACCTCCAGGCCTGGCTCTAGAGGGGGGCCCCGGTGACCCACTTTCGAGCTTTCTTATCATCATATGGGTGATTTGAGCTGTACTTTGTCTGTCCTCCCCTAGAGACCTGTTTGCCATGGGTGACCCTACCAGGGGCATGAGCCCCCGACAACATAGCCGCTAGGATCGTCAGGACGCACAAACATGTCCACCATGATAAGGTGGCTACGGATGAGCTGGTGAATGTTGGAGAGGGAAGTCTGGGTTTCCCTGCTTAGGCAGCTGCCCCCGCGACCCGACTCCGGACAAGCGGCAGAACATGGATGGATGGATCTATGTTAAAAACATTAGTTAGTTCTTTAGCATTAGCCATGGATTAAGAGCTTCTGTGGAAGGTCCAGAGACCCTTATTTAGTGTTTGTAAACCAGAATTTATTAGATTTTCTTCATACAGTAGGCCTTTTAAGGAAAAGGGCATTTTGCGCATAACATTGTGATCAATCGCAACATACACTACCGTTCAAAAGTTTGGGGTCACTTCCCTATTGAATACCATGGTAAAGTGACCCCAAACTTTTGAATGGTAGTGTATCATGTAATTAATCACGAATAAAAATTTTAATCATAACCCAGAACCTAAATAACGTTGTCTAGTTTCTGTAGAGCACTTTCCATGTTTCCCTGTTTTACCTATTAACACAGACTATTTCATGAGTGTGTTTAAGTAATAACAGTAGTGGATACACGGAAACAAACTACCAACCCTGTTACTGAAAGACAAGCAATCTACCAGCCACATTTGCTTTATTTGATGTAAACAATAAGTTGAAGTGTGAATAAAAAGCAATGGATTGGTCAAATACAGAAGATGTCTGTCTGGGCTGAGCTTCAATTAAAACAAGTCAGCTGGTAGGGAAAAGCCAACACGACGTCCTTCTGATACCATTTCTGCAGTCTCAAATGACATGGGTGAAAATAGCGTACTGAAGCTGAGATGAGAGTTGCTGGGCAGGTTTAATGATGGCTTGTTGACAGGAACATGAAATAGTCCAGGGTAAAAGAAAAAAAACTTTTTAGCGTAAAATTATAGTTTAGTGGTTTTATGGTCATATTAACTCTACAGCAAGGACCCACAATTATTTAACACAACATAAACCATTTATTTTTATAGTAAAAAGAAAATAAATGCTTCTAATGGAAAAATGTGGAGCACTCAGTGAGCTTTAAAATTTAAAAATCAACTGCTTATCTGCTTAATTAATGCTCATCATCATCATGCATTTCATGCTTCATGATGTAGAGAATACAAACAAAACCTGAGTGAAAGGGCAAATGTATGGTGGAACAGTTTAGTTAGTGAAGTGAGTTCAGAGTCCTGGTGATCCTGCTGTGAGCTTAAATGCATTCAGGTTTTATCATCAAAAGACTGCTTTCAGCTCTGGAAGAAACTGGATCTCACACTTTTGAAAGTCTCAAGTCAAAACTTTAAACAACATTTCTTCACTTGGAGATAATGAAAGGAAATTGGTGAGGGATGAAAAATGACCAACAGGATGGGCACAGCTCAGTTAAACAATGTAAGAAATGACTGTGAAATTTACATAAAATCATGTAAAATCCCAACAGAATAGTACTGTAAAATCCAAAACATGCATTTTTTGTTTAAAACCGTTTAAAAAGAATGTTTTTGTTATATTTACAACAACAATTGTGATTATAATCAAATTTTTTAAACTACAAATATTGGTAACAGAAACAGAGAAATACCATAATACTTGTAAAAAAAAAACTGTTTTGTTAATTTGACATGCAAATGTTGTAAAAACAATAGTTTTAGTCAGTACATTTTATTTTGGTTTGTTTTGTCTGAATTTTACCATTCTGCTGTTTCATGCAGTAGATGCTATCATTACCCACTGACCATAATGTGCATGAAAGATCCCTTTTAAAGTAATTTTGAAGTAATTCACATATATGGTTTAAGAGTTTTGTAAACAAATTTTCTTTTTATTTATTGAGCTATTGGAATTACTTGTAATGCCACTTACTTTCTCCTTAAAGAGCCACTCCAATCATCCTTTTTATCAACCATCAATACTGCATAAACATTATTACTAAACTTTGGTAATAGATTACATTTCAGTCATTTAGCAGATAAAATAAACAAAACAATCTTGTTAGTAGGCAATAGCATTAAGGGTGTTGCCCAAGGACTCAACTAGAAGTTGATATTTAAGACTAGATCGATGTTTGACAACTTAGTTCAGCTGAAAAGCACATGCAAACACTTCAAATCCTAAAAATTATTACCTGTGTCTTTTGCAAAACAGAATTGGACACGTTAAGATGCTATGTGCTGCATTGCAGAGTGCATAGGAATGAGCCTCAGTTTCTGTTCAAATGTGGTGGCGGCAGCTGTAGTCAAACATTTACCACATACTCAGCTTTCAAGGGTCATTTTAAACGTCTTCACAATGCACCTGCACCTCAAGTTGCTCCTAAAGCTGTTGTTGCAGATTTAAAATGCAGTTTCATTATGTACCTGCCATGTTCACACAGTAAAAGAGCTAGTGTCTCACTGAAGTGATCCTACTGGAGAGGGCAGGTCTGTATCATGTCCAGTCAGTGGTTGCAAGCATGTGTTTACTAAAAAGTCATCATTTACTTCTCATATGTGTAGGAAGCATAAAGCATGCCCCCTGTTGGTATTGATAACGTCTACAGGGAAACTCGCCCCTAAATGTCATTGCCTGTACAGTTGATTCAGAAAACACACATGAAGCCGTGCCATCAGCTGGTGCAGCCAGTGATATGCCAGAGAATAATAATCATTTTTTATCTCAGAAACATGTGTCTCTGTTACCTTAAACTGCTGCTTATCCCTGCCTCTATTTTACAGACTATTGTTGAGGAAATGCGAAATGTGCAATTAGGCCAAGCACACACAATTACTAAAGTAAGTTCTTCATTAAAAATATATCAGCCTTTCAGATGTAAATCGTCTGCCTGACGATCGCCACCGGGGCCAACGGTACGTCTGCCTGATGATCGCCACCGGGGCCAACGGCACGTCTGCCTGACGATCGCCACCTGGGCCAACGGTACGTCTGCCTGATGATCGCCACCGGGGCCAACGGCACGTCTGCCTGACGATCGCCACCGGGGCCAACGGCACGTCTG
>JBAFSZ010000017.1:28182428-28193243 GCA_036919955.1 Melanotaenia pygmaea
CCCCCCCCCCCCCCCCCCCCCCTCCCCTCCCCCCCCCCTCCATCTTTTTCTCATTCAACTGCAGTTCTGATTTGAAACACTAGGCATGTATCTCAAACCGCGCACTTACATGAGTGCACTGGAAGGTAGTGTGTAGTACGCACTAAACACTACCTTCTGTAGTGACACTATCGTGGGTAAGTGCTGATCCAGATTGAGCACTAACATTTTGCCCTTACCGGTAGTGATGTACCAGCTTTTGACGGTGATTCTTCTGCTGCCTTAATTTACAGAATGACTTTCCAACTCTTGATTTTACTTCGTTTAGTCCTTACTTAACCCCACCTATAAACTTTGTCGCATCCCACGCAGGATCGTCCTCGGGCTGTACAAGAATTAGAAAGTATGCTTATTTACTTTAAGGCATATGACCTCCTACATGCTGCCTAACAGCAGTGCTGCTCTGTTAATATACTTCTTTTTAGGGCAATCTGTCCAAGTTCTTCCAAAATCCAAAATCACGTTAACATACGTGTTTCCATGTCATCATACTTTTATGCTATTAAATACCTTTTAAAAGGCCTCATTTGTGAAACAAAGAACTGTGGCCTCCACTGTATTAATCTATCTCAGCTGATAACAATAGAAACCATCAGCACACGTTCAAGTGTCTTTGCATGTCTCCTCCATACCTGTTAGTATAAAGTACAATTTAAAACACTAATAAAACAGCTTTTAAATATTTCAGTAGGAATGGTTTGATAGCAACAGTAACAGTCAATTTAGCAAAGGGAAGCAGATGGAACATAACACTGTTAATTCTATAATGCTTATAAATATGAGTAATGGGGGCCTGGGCCCCTGTAGAACCCTATGTCTAGCAACGCCCCTGCCCTCTGTCTCTGTAGGCATAACTTATTGATCACAAAAGTCTTTTCTCAGGGTCAACAGATAGATCCTGAATAAACTCAGCTGTCAGCAATGTCGGAGTGGCTGATTTTTATTACTAAACATCTGAATAGAACAGCAATATTGTAGGAACTCCTGTTGTTTAAACATCAACACAATAACTTAAATCTGGAAGGCAGACGTAAATCACTTCCCCAAAAACCAGTAGAATTGCTACACATACAGGATCCACCAGCTCTACATTTTATCCCTCTGATAGTACCTGATATTACCTGAAATTACCTGATAGTACCTGATAGTACCTGCCAGCTGCACCAAAGGCATTGGAGTAACGTTTGTCTCCTCCCTAACAGCACCTGTCATCTTCCTCCTCCTCCTCTTTCACCTCATCACCTCTGCTTGTGTGTTATGGTAGATTCTCTGATGTTTGATGAAGTTTGCTGTCTTCACACACACACATCAAACTGCGCATCGTTGCTGTTGGTGGAGCTGAAATATCTCCACTCATCACTGCGTGTTGGACTGATCGCTGAGCAGTGAATGAACCGCTCTGCTGCGTCTTTTTTAAACATGTCTATGGCAGGCACAAGAAAAAGTAGTTCTTACATATCCTGGAAGTTTAGTTATATAAATGTTGGTAAAGGATGAATAGATATTTCACTACTGATCCGCACATCACTATTTATTCTTCTCAGATAGATCATATCATAGGCCCGTTCCCACTTATGTATTTAGTTTATTCACCTAGAGTAACGCGGCTCAATGGGAATCCTCCCAAAATTAGACGGCCTCCCAAAATTAGGCGGCCTTGCTCTTGATGTATGTTTCAGCGTGAGGAATCAGAGGATTAGCATGAAAGTGTGAGAATTCACTCAAATGCGTGAGTCTCATGGCCAATACGTGAGAGATGGCAGCCCTGCTGTTTTCCATATATGACATGGTCAGAAACAACACAGGTGCAAAATGTAACTAAACAATAACCCCATAAGTAAAGTTTGTGACAGGGAACTTCTGGACTGGTTCTGGATGTTTAATAATTAATTCTACTGTTTTAAATTTAGTGATGATGCACATATTTTCTGTCAGAGGTTGATTTGAAAAAGTCCCATGATCAGGTGCAGGAGAAATAAAATCAATGCTGATTTATCAAGAAAAATAAGGAAATATTTTAAAGGTCCAGTGTGTAACAAAATCAAAACACAGCGACAGGAAAATCATTAAAAACTGTGGTTCTGTTAGCATGTAATTACTTTTTTAAACTTTATTTTTAAACAATAACAAAACCTTAGTTTTCTGGTACCTGTCAGCTGCCTCGAAAGTCCCACAGGTCCAAAAAGGCCCAGTAGGACAGTTTCTTCAACAGAGCCCCTCACCGCTAGTCTCCACCAGCAGGTTCAGGTGTTAACACCATGACAGGCACCTTATGGCCACAGCTCTGGTTGGCCGGCTCAACAATAGATGTGCAGAACACAGCCTACTCAGACTCAGTGTCCCTGGCCTCACCCAGGACATGGTTGAAGCTCTGTCAGAGGAGCTAAAGCTTTTTCTGAGAGCAGACTTTGCCAGACACATTTGGGCCTGCAAGGCCTGACTGTCATCCTCCCCATCATTTTTGCCCTGCAGAGAAACCAGAAATGTCGCCAGTGGAATCTTTGTTCTAAACTACTTTAAGAAGCTCTGATGTATTTTTCTTTCTTTTTCCTTCCACTGAAGGTCAGCAGCTGCAATTTCAGTAAAGGAAAGCAACGGTACTTTCATCAGCACGTTGAATCTGCTTCTTTACAACGTAAGTTTACATTATTGATATCCTGCTGTAATTGATATGCAAGTTGGTTGGAGTTGGTGAAACTACAGACAACCACACCCAGGGTTGCAGAATGTGACCATCTTAAAATAATGTGTCCAGTTCAACTTTTTTTTTCTTGGCTGCACTAATAGCTACTCCTAATATTTTTTAGGCTAAGGTGTAGCACTTTAACTTCCGTGAACATCTGTCTGTGTATTCTGTATTCCCTTCTCAGGGAAGATGGCACAGTGATAAAGACAATTAAGGGCAGAGGGGTTCTCTCCTCTGATTGGCTCAGATCAGCAGTTGTACACTGTGTTGGTTGGACACTTCAGATGGCACACATTAGGTATCCAGTATGATGTAAGAATCACACACCATTAGAAAAATGGAATCAATTGTAAAATGTGGAAAATTGTGGAATTTGTGGAAACATAAACTGAAGACCAAGATGAAATCAAATGTATTTAAACAGCTGCATGCTCCCGTCTGTGTGATCTCACTTAAACCTACGGGTGTCAAGTCTTCCCCAGAAGTTCAGCAGTGGCTTAGAGGCCAACAGAAACACCTAAATCGCCCCCCAAAAATCAAGAAATGCTTTCCCAAGTGGCCTTTAAAGAGCTGCATCCATTTCTGGTGAAGCATGAGGCTGAGATACTGGTTGATTAGGAGTCACCAGAAAATCAGAGCAGCCTCCATCACTTACCAAATCTGTTTGAGCTGCGACTGGAGGCTGTCCTGGAGAAGGAAAAAAATGGAAAAAAATCAATTGTTGCAGACAAAACTACCCATAGGAGAAGCTGCGTAGCCTTGTGTTAAAACAGAAAGAAGAATGCTAATGACGGGTTGAGCCGTCATAAATGTGGCACATAATACAGCCAGAGAGGAGCTGCCTTTCACCAAATCCAAGTAGATAATTCTCATGAAATGATTGGAATAAATGTAAATCTGGGGAAGGAAGTTTGCACCTTTACATTAAATTCAGTGAAGCTGGTCCTTTAGGTATTCTGCATAAAACTAATTCTTCAATTTAAATGGACTGTACTGTACTTACATAGTCTCACTTAAAGCGTTTTACAATGCACAAATTACAAAGCTCTCCACTAAGAGCAAAACAGAATAAATAGAATAATTCCAAAATACAATGTATAGTAAATAAGATGGAAAAAAAGTAAAAGTAAGAACAAATAAAATAAAGTAAAACTATACAGAGTGTAATGTATAATATATAATGTAGTTATAGCAACGTCTTCTTATTTTAATTAAGGCACAGGTGCTAAGAGCAAAATAAAGACACATGAGCTTCACATGCGGTGTGACAGCAAGCTGTTGATCCACATGCAGGTGGAATGTGGAAGTCCCAGGTCCTCCAGTTTACCCACCATTAGGGAGGATGGTGCTGAATGCGAAGCTGCAATCCACAAAGAGCCTCCGTGTCTGGTTTCCATGCTGCTCCACGCTTGTAGCGTCCTGCATCGATGTGTTCGCACTGTATGTAAACTGGTGAGGGTCGAGACTTTTGGGGAGTAGTGAGGAGATGTCACCCCGTACCAGTTTCTCAAAGCACTTTATCACCACCGTAGTGAGAGCTACGGGCTGGTAGTCATTGAGGCTGGAGATGCGTTATTTCTTAGGCAGGGGAACAATGGTGGAGGACTTCAGGCAGGATGGGACGATGGGTTGAGACAAGGACTGGTTGAACATCTTAGAAAGAACTCCTGCCACCTGGACAACTCTGCAGCTTCAACCTCACGTCGTGCTCTTTTAATGTGAGGTTGAAGCTGGTGTGGACCGCACGGTGTTCTGTCTGCCTCGGATCGGGCAAAGAATTTATTCAGCTCCTCTACCTGTGAGGTGCCTCCTTCAGCAGCGCTGATGTTGGCCTTGTAGTTAGTCAGGTGCTGGACCCTCCGCCACAGTTGGCTGCTGTTGTTACTCTCCTGGTGTTCCTCAACCTCCTCCTGTCCACTGAGCAGTGATCGTCCACTATCACTGTGTCAGTCCTCAGCTAGTGTTTATGTACATGCACACACCCCTTCCTCTGCTCTAACCTGAGTCCTTTGTGTGGTTCTGTCGATGGGTTGTATAGCTGGCTAGTTCAATAGCCGAGTCCAGAATGGATGAGTTGAAGCCAGGATTCTGTGATTAGATGCAACTGTCCTTAACAATGTAGTTAGTTGCTATCTGGAGCCTCAGATCATCCATGTTGTTGATGAGACTTCGTGTATTTGTGAGGCAAATGCTATGAAGTGGTGGTTTGTGTAGTTGTTTCCGGAGTCGGGTTAACGCTCCGGCCCTGCAGCCTTGCTTCTGCTGTCTCTCTCGACGCTGCCTTCGCTTCCTTTCCGTAGGCATGGTGATCCACGAAGACCTGGGGGCTCTCGTTATGTCCGCGAGGGTGTTGTGTGTCAATAAACTCAGCTGTTTCCCTCTGCTCAACATCCTGTCCTATCCGATGAAGTTTTTGTCGGCTGTAGATGTAGTTATTTCTGTTCTAAGGAATTTTTTAAGGCATTTGCTGGGAGAACAATTTGCTGCAGCTATAGTGAGTGCCACCACGGATCAGGGGAAGCCTGGAATCAATCCACCAACTTTCAGGTTGCTCCTCCTCCTAAGCTACACCCGCCCCTAAAGTCATGTTCCATAATCATTAAATGTTTTCAAGTGTAGTGAGAGATGCTATAAAAATTTTGGATGCACCTAAATATTTTGCACTCAAACAAAAAAGTTGGTTTGAGTCCACCAGCAACTAACGAAAACTACTTATCAAAATTCAATCAATCTTCCTGAATTCTACATGTCCTTGAAATTTTATCCAATCACCACAACTTTAATGCAACTTTGACCAATAACAACGCTTCTCCACATCAATTTATACACGTCATCAACTTTTCCTCCTATTCCTGATTGTTAATATTAACACGTAGATGTGTGTGGGAGGAATGTGTCGTATCTGTCATCTGAGATTGCTGTGAGGCTCCGTGCACGATACTTACCCAGTGCTCAGGGAGGGTTTTGGTTAAACTGCTTAAGCAACCTCTTCACATAGAGAGACCACAGCCTGGTCACCTTCTCTAGCTCACCTTTCTTGGTGGTGACCATGAAAGTGATGGTAAACTGTTTCTAACGCAGCATTGTGATGGAAGACAAACAAAAGTCATCTACTCACATTCCCCAGCTAAATCTATGCTAGGCTCTTTCTTTTGTTCACGTGCCTTTGAGAAAAAATAAATAAATAAATAAATAAAAAACACTAAAACCCGACGTTTGCAAAATGCAGCATTTTAGGTCACAACGATCATAAAAAATAACGCTGTGAAATCCTGGAGCGCCTGCTTGATTAAATAATTACAATAAATTCATTTGTCCAAGTGAGCCCAGCACAAGTAAATTTTATTCTTTAAAACAGATAATGTGATGTGTGGTGAAACTGAGCAAATCACAGATAAAAGTGAAAGGCTGAAATTTAACAATGGGTTTCATGTGTAGGATTCATCATACGTCCAGCAGCTGTCCATTCCCATGGCAGGACTGACCCTAAAGACCCGGGTGTTTGCAGCTGTTAAAGCCTCTAACTTGGATAGAAGGTATTTAATCATCACCAAGATTATCCATCACCAAAGCTTAGCTTTTACACTGCCTGTTATAGTGTCTGCATTTTTATTTGTTATGTAAATTAAGTTATTCTCCTTTTATTTACATCACTTTAGTGGCAAAAAACTATCAATTAAACCTCAAGACTCAACTTAGATAATAATGTTTGGCTATTGTTGAGGTAGAATATGTTAACAGAAACTGTTGTACTCGGACTGAAGGGGTGTCAGGGGGCATTTCTGCCTGGAAGTGTTTCCACGTGCCTTTTTTCCAGAGCAGTGGTTCCCACCCTGGGGCCCCCGGAACTAATACTTCTTCCACTGCCTGCCTGTCATCACATTGAACTAAACCCACTGTCATTATTTAAAAACGTGTGACAAGTAGTTGTGATAGTTTTAGATAAATAGTCGGTTACCAAACCTTTTGAGCCACAACCCCCAAGGATAATATACATTGGTTACCATAGACTATATGTAAGATACACATCCCATATAAATACACATCAAAAAGTAACATTATTTTTCTTTATTAAGAATAAATCAGAGCAATAAACCAGGCTACTGTAATGTCCCATGTCTTGCCTGGGCTCATCCTAAGTGATGAAGACATTAAAAGCATTTCTTGAGGAGGCCAAAGGTCACTTCTGTTTGTGCCCTTGTCCTGGCATGGCCATTATTATATGCCTGCTGTGCTTCCTGAGTGTCTGAAAATGGCGTCAGGAGAAAAAGATGGTAGGCATACGCTCTGTCCACCAACAATACACCAGAGAAATTATCCTTGAATACAAAATGTCATCTTCATGAGATCATTAATGGACATTATGTGGCTCACCAAAGCTTTTTGGTAGTTGCATGAAATGATATCCCCAAGAAAAATAGCTTGGGAACACTGATCTAAACCATACATCTTACTCTCACAGTTCACAGAATACCAAAAAAGTGGAAAATCTACTAACAATTTGCATAGTCTAAACCTAAATATAAATGGGGACAGGATATGAATATCTATCCTCCCCTACTATATGTGACCACATCAAATAGTTCCTTTTTGAAGCATACTGTATTTGGGTTGTTTACTAAGACAAGTATATTTAATAGGCATATTAGTATCAGTGTCCTTAGTCTTATGATTATTGTTTTATTATTATTATTGTTGAATAGATGGAACGTTCTAATGGACTACTGCTACACCACTCCCTCTGGAAACCCCAATGACGACCTCCGTTATGACCTTTTCTTTAGGTAACAGATTTATAATTTAGTTCACCTCTGATTGTTCTCTTGCTCTACTTTCATATAATGTCAATGTTTCTGTCCTGAGCCAGCTGTGAAAAAGACCCCCAGACCACCGTCTTTGAGAATGGGAAGAGCCAAATGGGGCGCTTTGCCTTTGAAGTATTCCGCTTTGTAAAGCACAAGAACCAGAAGATGTCCACCGTCTTCCTGCACTGTGTCACCAAGCTGTGTCGAACTGATGACTGCTCCGTGCTCATGCCAGTGAGAATAATGAACTGACCATTAAAACTACGATATATTATCAGGATGTCTCTTAGACTCATCTAAAGTTAGAGTTAATAAACTTAATGAAAAACTGAAACTTTTGGCCTGCTTATACTATACAAACAAACTCATCGCTATGGGAAAGTAACGTGACACATTTACAAGTGCTGCTCTATATGATCAAGATTAGACTTTACTGCACCTTAGATTGGGTAAATGTACACGTCACAGGAGCAGCAATACAAACAAGATATGACAACAAAAAGAGCAATGACAACGACAGTAGTAGTGACTATCTACATGTTAAATATCATGTTAAATAAAATTACTGACTGAATATTTACTTTATGTTTTCATCCTAAATATTAAAAAACACTATATATAGAATAGAGCACGTGTTGAATAATTCAAACTGTATATTGATTCATTTCACTAGGAAGCATACTGAAACACATTCATGAATTATATTAAACAGCTAATAGTGCAGAATGATGCCTTCAAGATTTTTTTGTAAAAAAAGAAACAGACAGTAGTTGTTAAATTATCAGGCATATTTCTGTGTGATTTCTCACAGATCTGTGGCAGCAGGAAAAAGAGAGATGTCTCAGAGAGAAAGGAATCATCTGGAAATGCTGTTCTGACTGCTGGGCCTATCATCACCCGCAGTGGTAAAGTTAAAATTTTCTTTTTTATCTGTAATTTCCTCTCTTCTGAGTTTGTATCGTTTAAACCAACCTCAGCTTCCTGATATTCAACAGAAAAATAACAGAAACACAAATTTAACAACATATAACAACACTAACCTTTTAAATTCTTTTTAAATATTTTGGTGTAACTTCAGACAGAAAGTGTCTAGAGCCAGAACATGATGACGAAATGTGAAGTTTTTTTATCCACAATTTGTGGTATTTCTTGTGACTGTGGATTTTCTGAACGGGTTTAACTAATATTTTGGAATAAAGTTGACTGAGCTGTTTAATGTCCTGTAAAGCCTTGCTGGCAGGAAGGAGTTTTGATTCACTGCAGTAAGGCTTCGGAACAGGGCTGGACTGGGACAAAAAAATCGGCCCAGACATTTTGAGCCGAGACTGACCCACCAGGTATTGATGGAAAGACGACCATGCCTATGAATGAAAAATAACTTTCTTATGAGACTGCTTATACATCGCCCTGTTGATTTATATGTACTTGTCTCATAAACTTAAGCCAACACCATCCTTCTTGTCCCATTAATCTATCCAATACGTAACAGAAACCTGGAGATATGTAGATAATTAAAAATTTAATTTTAGGAATACTGCTTAAAGTGAAACTAATAATAATAATACTAATACTACTATTACTAATAATACAAGTAACATTAAGAAACATTTATTAGTCCCTCAGTGGGGAAACTGCTTTGTTGCAACAGTACAGATGCAATAGCAAAAGCATGTAGGTGATATAAAAAAGAACACAATATACAAAAATAATAAGTGATAGTAAGTAATAATATGGTGTGACAGGTATTCAAATGAAATCAAATTACCAAATAAATTGTCTTTCATTGGAACAAATATATAAATAAAGGAGCTTACCCTCCTCCTTTCCTCCCACAGATAAGATGACCAAAAATATTTCTATTATATTCCTGCAGTTTAAAAAGTTTCCCTTTATAAATTAGTAAAGCCTTTAGCCTGGTTGTAGTTACCTGCATCCATAAGTAGACATATTTTATCATGATGCAGTCAAATAAAAATGGCATAGAGTGTAGATTTGATAGTATTTTGAATGATTGTACTCTAAACGCTAACCACTAATTTAAATGTTTTTTTTAAGGAATGGACCCGTGAAAACCATCAACAGTAAATATTATAATAAACGCTGTAATACTGAAAAGGTTCCAGGATCTTTCAGATGCCGTCAAGTTATGACTGAAGTGGAGCTGAAGGATCTCACATGCAGCCTTATCAGTGAAATAGGCTAGGATAACAACATTATAGGCTCCTGTATGACTAACAAGTACCCGGAGTTATTTATTTATAGATTATTAAACAGTTGTCCATTTTTACTGTTAAAAGTAATTCCTAGGATCATTATGGCAGTGGCATTGACATACGTAGCGGGACCAATGCACCGTCTACATATGTCTATGACAGAAACTGCCCAGCAGTAGAGAAAGCCACCATGCTAGCTAACTAGCATGTATAGCTAGCTAACTAGCATGTATAGCTAGCTAAATTGTTAAACAGCCTACTCGTAACTCCTGTTTTAAGAGGTATTAAGCAAAATGACAATAAACTACACCTAAACTTGATTTATATCTGACACAGTGTATACTACAGTTCATCAGGTCCTCACCACTGACATCAGCAGCCGCTGCCAGTCTCTCCTCCTTCCTCCTCTTCCCCTCCCTCTTCCCCTCATTCACCTGCAGCTGATTCTGATGCTTCTGAGGAAACTCCACCACTAGCAATGTAAATGTGTATTATTTTAACACATTTTGCTGAATATGCCTGAAGGGTTTGCCTCTTTGTCTCAAAATTTTTCCCGCACCTCCTGCACATTGGTTGTTCTCCATCTTGTTCTCAGTATCTCGCTGTATGATTGACTGACATGACCACCGTGGCACAAGAGGGAATTGGAATCGGCCCTCGGCTGTAAATGGTCCAGCCCAGAATCAGTCATGACTAGTGGGTCGATCTATCAGATCTGTATACAAAAAGGTATCATACCTTTTATAATTAGTACCATTAGTAGCCTGGTACGCCCAACGGCCAGTCCAGCACTGCTTTGGAACTGATCCGTCCAAACATTTGGAACCTACTCTTAAGTATATTGATCTCTTACCTGATGTGCAGCACTGAGTGCCACAGGAAATCACTCCTTCTGGGGATGGGTATCTGATGTGATTTTTGAGGTTGACTAGTCAGGTAAATTAATATTGATAACTTGTAATATCAGTCTCCCCAGTAAGGTCTATTCAGGGGTACTGCAGAGGAGGGTCCGCCGGATAGTCGAACCTCGGATTGAGGAGGAGCAGTGTGGTTTTCGTCCCGGTCGTGGAAC
>JBAFSZ010000017.1:28228899-28239716 GCA_036919955.1 Melanotaenia pygmaea
TTGGAGAGAGTGGGGGGCGTGCCTACCAGGAGGACTTCTGTTTTAGAACTGTTGAGTTTGAGGAAGTTGGATGAAAACATAGAATGAGTTTCTTGTAGACAGGTGGAGGTGAGGGAGGTTGGTGGAAGTGAAGAGGATGGTTTGGTAGAGCGGTAGAGCTGGGTGTCGTCCGCGTAGCAGTGAAAATTAATAGTGTGACTGCAAAAGTGGAAGAATGTAGATAATGAAAAGTAGGATGAGAATGGATAGCAAACCTGAATCTGAAGCTATGAGAAGGATTTTGAGGAGTGCTGTTTCAGTACTGCGAAGGGGACTGAAACCGGGTTGAAACTGCTCATAAATATTGTTGGTGATAAGATGGTTATGAAGTTGAGAAGCAACAGACTGTGAGGATTTTGGAAATGAAGGGTAAATTGGAAATTGGACGAGGTTATTGAAATTAGTGGGGTCCAAGCCAGGTTTTTTATGCTAGGTGTGACTGTAGCAGTTTTGAATGCAAGAGGGATGGTTCCAGAGATTAGAGGAGTGAATGACGTTGGTGATGAGGAGAGCAAGTGAGGAGAGGCAGGTTTTAACAAGAGCTGTAGGGATCGAGCTGACAGGTAGAGGGTTTGGATTTGAGCATAAATTCAGAAATGGCTTAGACGGAGGGGAGAATGTGGTCATGGGTGATGAGTGGGGGGCGGTGAAGTCCTCTCCAGAGACTGCAGCTTTCCACGAGGCCAGGTGTTGGTGAATGTCAGAGATTTTGGAGACAAAGAAAGAAATGAGTGAGTTACAGAAGTCAGTGGGGATTACATGTGGTGGGAAGAGAGTCAGGCGGCTTTGTAATGTTGGTGAGAAGAGAAAAGAGTGTTTTGGAGTTGTTGATTGGACTGAATGACACCGAAGTAGTAAACAGACTTAGTTAAGGAGAGACGGTCCTTGTATAGCATTACATGATTATTGTACATTTCTTTGTGTATACTGAGTCCAGTTTTAGTTTACTTTTCCTACAGATCCCACAAACCTCTCTATCACAGACCAACGCACTAATTAATGAATTCTCATTCATCTCCACAGTTCTGCCAATTAACTTTCCAGAATCTTCCCACAACCACATTACAGCCAGGTGATATAATATCTAGGTATAACCATTGTCCCCAGGCCGTCAGAGCTAATAAAACTAAACTACCTTCAGCTATTTCAATCCAATGAGGATGAGTTGACACAGTGGAACTCGCTTCCCAAATCACTAACGGGTTAAGTTGCCACAATTAAAATAATGCTTTTTACCAAAAAAAAAACAAAACAATTAGCACTTCTCCACGATAGCCGTCAACCCATCCCCTACATGGTTTAAGTCATTAGACTCTTACATCTCTAAATTTCTTTGGAAGAACAAAGCGCCACATATTAGCCTTAAAACTCTACAGAAAACTAGAAATACCAGAGGGCCACATCTACCCAACTTCCATTATTTCTTAGTCAACAGGTTATAGTACATCTCAAAATTATACAAGTCTCACCTGTTACATGAACCATGCTCAGATCTACAACAAGCACTTTGTGAGGATCTGGAAATTACTGACTTGCCATTTATTAGACAAAATATCAAACGTCATAACTGTTTCAAAAGCATCAATATTAGCTCCTCTCTGACAGCCTGGTGGGAATTCCTTAACATAACCAAGTCCTCACTCGTCCCATGTTAGCATACACCCATCTGGAACCATCCTGATGTCCTGCAACACAAAAACATGCTGAACTTTACTCAATGGAGCAACTGAGGAATACAGTACTTTGGTCTCCATGCGGCGTGACTGGGGCATCGGAGTGAGTGCTGGCCTATGTTGGGTTTCCCTTCCACGAGGCATGTTCTTCTTAGACAAGGGCAGGGTGGGTGTGGGTCGCTCTCAGGGTCCTGCACTCTGTCAGTCTCTGGAGGTCCAGCAGCTGCAGACCCCTGGCATCCCGGGCCCTGTTTCATTGCCGTGAGGCGCTCTGGCTGGGGTGTTCCACTGACCGTCTGGGTGCATGCATGGTTGGCTCTCTAGTGGCAGCTGGTGTCCCTGGTCCTGGGGGCCCTCTGGTCTGCCTCTGATTGTTGCAGGGACCCAGTTATATTTGCAAGATCATTGATCACTATTCATTCCCGATATCTTGCCCCACCTTTACAAACCAGTTGATCCAGCCACTGAGCGGTGTTGTGGGTTTTTACTGTGAGCTGCTGATGATCATCACTGTCTCCATTTTTATTCAATTTTTTTCTCCATCTATTTCCCTTCTTTTCCCTCCACCCCTCTTGACAGGTCCAGCACTAATTCAACAAAAAGAAATTCAGCCACAGACTAAAAATAAATAATATTAATTATCTGAAGGAGCCTAAAGCTCTGCTTAGCAAACAAATTTGTTCAGCACAACACTGCAACCAGACCATCATTCAGCTGCTACCATGGACAGGACAAGGTACAAATAAAATAAAATAAAATAAAGATGTCTGGATGTTGACTGGGATTAAGGATCCCAGGGTTGGGAGTTTCTACATGCAGTTTTACACAAAAAATAAGTACATATATGCTTGACGTTTTACGGGTTAAAGAATAAACTTCCGCAACAGAAAACTCTTGAGTCCTTTTACAGTTCCAGCTTCATCAGAGCAAGTTTCACCCTTCATTAAACCCTATCAGGCAAACATAACCACGAGCATTCAACTACTATCTCAACATTTAGTAGACGTGGTGAAGACAGCCTTATAAAGTTTAAAATTACCTTTAGAATTAGGAAGAAAGGAGATTTATGTAAACTGAACGACGTAGAAAGAGCACGTCCAGAATGTCTTGCTGGTGTCAGAGGTCAGAGGAGAATGGGCATTCTGTTTGGAGATGATAGGAAGGCAACAGGAAGTACTGGATCCCACCAAGGTCTGCAGAGTAGCATCTCAGAATACACAACAACTTGGACCAACGCTGAACCTGGTTGAACCAGCACAGCCTACCTGAGATTTGTTGCTGACCATGTCCATCCCTTTATGACCACAGTGGAGCATCTTCTGATGCTACTTCCAGCAGGATAATGCACCATGTCACAAAGCTCAACAGTGAGCGTATTTTTTCCACTTAACACCCGACAGGGTGGGGAGAGAAAAAAATGTCGAAAAGAACTTAAATCACCTCATAATGACACCAAGGTATGTCGGAACTAGCCAGGACACGCCAAGCTATGGAACATAGCCTACAGAACTTTGAGTCCCAGATGACAGGCTGTAACAGGTAGAAAAAGTTAACAGATCCGCTCTGAAAGTAAAAATGCTTGTTTTTAATCTTGCAAACCAGTTAACAGCATCACCAGCTCCAGTTTAATAATCTGCAGAAATGCGGTCTCTCAAACTGCGCATGCTCGCAGACACAAACTTTTTAAGCTAGCGGGTGGTTGTTCGCTACGTAACAACAAAACAGAGTAATGGCATCAGTGGTAATATTCACATTTTGCGTGGTAATATCCGTGTTACTGTTTTCTGCGGCAGCCGCGTGTCGTCCCGCTGTCTGAACTGTTCAGGTGCGTAACTCTTCTGACGCGGCGGTTCCAACACGGTGTAATGAAATAAATGGTGTACTGTTCCGTTAGGGACCCCATAACTTCCGGTTTGAGTCCGTCACAATTAAAGTCTGAAAATTAAACGCTCCCGTGTGTACAGCAGTAAATCAGAGTATAACAATTAATCCTTGTCAAAGAAAACTGAAATGTTTCTGCTTGACGAAAATGAGCTCCATAAAATCTATTTTTTGCCTATATTTAACATTTGTAACATCTGTAAACAACTTTGTTTTGTGTTAGTACAATAAAACATCTCGTTATAATGTGACACGTTTTTACAATAAAACTATGACATTATGAGGTGATAAGGTCCCAATGTTGTTATTTGGGGGCCAGCTCTAAGGTTCCGTACAGTAGAAACGTGGACAGACCTGAACTCTAGACTCTCCTTTCACGTCGTTCGGCCAGATAAGTGAAGGCAGGCAAGGATGAACGGAGGACTCTCAGCTTCTCCAGATACATGAACAATCAACAGGATATAGTTTTTCACATGTACATATAAACTAGAGTTTAGGAGAATAAGACCTTGCCTGAGTTTCTTGGGTATGTTTTATAACCACATGTGACGTCTTTTGGTCTGATAAAGAGGCCCCGCCCTCTCCCAACACACACTCCTGCGTTCATACCTCAGTGACATCATCTGAACCCTCTCCCCTAATTCCATGCAGAGATTGTGTACATGTTATCAGTGTTTCCCCGCTACTCAGCCTGCAAGCTCAGCGTTTCTGAGGTCAGCTGGTCATAAAAATATCAGTAAATGATGCTGATGTTAGCTTTTAATGCTTAAACCCTCACTTCAGAGAACTTTGTTCTCATTGGCCGACGTTTTGCTGATCCGTTGTTCTCCTACAGGCTCAGGTGCTAACTGCTCATTTCCAAACTCCCCTTGAACATTTTGAGATTTCAAGAACACTATTTTAAAAATAAACAGCGCGGTATGGCCCCTCTCAGCTCCTGTAAGTAAGAAATGAGTTAATTCACAACTTTAACACGTCTTTATTTCAGCCGTAGAAAATCTGAGGCATTAAATGTTTTAAAAGTGAAAAACATGGTGAAACAACATTTCTAACTGTAGTTTTAACTTTAAATTATATTTAACTTGTCTGGAAAAACTTTTCACCTCCACAGAAAACTAAACTGTTGTGAATATTTTATTATTAAAAGAGCAAAGAAAAAAAAACCTGATTAAAAACTGGTTGTATTTTTTTGTTCAGCAGGGTGTGATGATATAGTTTTTTTTCCTGAACTGAGTTTCAGAGCCGATCCGGGATGTTCCAGGAAAATGCTGGATGCTTTCACTGTTCCAGATGAACATTGACAGGAAGTCTAAAATTCCACACAGGAAGTTCATAGCACTTTCCAGCATGCTGTTGTCCGAGTCCCAGCCGTGCACATCAGCGTGTCTGATCAGAGTCCACCGAGGCCCTGACCCTTTGCAGGAGTTTATTTAAACGGCAAACCATCCAATCAGCATCGGCCCAGCGCTGTGTCACTTGGCGACGGTGTTGCCGTGCGGCGGCAGCTGCTGCTGCGGCTGCTCGGCCAGCGCCTGCTGCAGCCGCGTCCGTTTCCTGGAGTAGTGCTGCCAGTGCAGCAGCTGCTGCTCGTCGATGAACTTGGCGCACTGAGCGTTGACCAGCTCCTTCCGGAAGTGTTCGTACTGCAGCAGCTCCAGCATGTGCAGGCAGTGAGGGTACCTGGAGGAGGAGGAAGATCACATAACAAACCATCACCAACAACGGCTGCAAATATTTTCACCTGAAATGGGAGAAACGTGCTGCCGATTCATTTAAACCAACGCTCCATAAAGGAAACGCTGTCGACCCAGAGTTCTCACGCCGGGGTTCCCAGGTCCAGGATTTAAACTGGGATTTGCTATGTGGATTGGGGGGGGGGGGCTCCATGCAGTTCCTACAGACTACAATACTGCCGCAGCATCTCACATCCATCAGTCCAACGGTTTCTATGTGAAAGTCATGAAACCAGCAGATTATCGGCGGAACGTAAGCAGCCAGAAACGATGAATCATGGTTAACCCGGATCTGCTTCAAACGGTTCTGGTTCTGAGCGAAGCAGAAGGGTTTGTTCTGCCGATGCAGGCTCGCCTTCTGCAAACGAGTATTTCAGCTGAATTTTCTTTTATCAGCAAATAAAAGTTTCAGATGTAATGATGTTCATCATTTCCTACAACAGAATTTACTGGTTTCTCTCACCGTCTCCCAGCCTGCTGGAAGCTGGCGGCTCTTTAATCTCCCAACGCAGAGCTGTACGGGTTAGCAGATCCAGATCTGAACTTCCCAGTGAAGCCAGACTCTGATAAAAGCTCCTCCTCCACCAAGCAGCTGCTCCACTTTACCGTGATCAGAGTAGCCAGACATTCAGTGGATAAATGAGTGTGTATGATGTTCCGTCTGGGAGGCAGAGACACGGCGGCATGCCCGGATCATGTGATGTTTCCACAGCCTCGCTGGAAGCTCAGACCTGAAACTTTCTCTCGGGTTTGGTTTGATGTTGATGACCATGAAAACCAGAGACGTGTTGGCGTCAGTTTAATAAAACAAATGTTTACTGTGTAAAACTAGGATGGACGGGTGCTGCAGTTCTTTCTATATATTCATCTTTTTACACTCTTTATGTTAATAATAAGAAAAAGTTATTTTGGGGGGTTTTAATAAACGTTCTTTTCTCCCAACTCAACTATTTGTGTATTTTGGGGCCAAAATGTTAATAAAATGGGTAAAAGTTTAAGAAATGATCAGATGATGATGAGGTTGTGCTGAAAACAAGTGGATAGCAAACATAAATTGTTTTTGGTTTTGTTATGTGGTCTATAAAAGTCTTCAAACAACCAATATCGTCTAGGACCTCTGAGGGTTTTCAGGACTTTGCTGAGCTGTGAGTGTTTAGTCTCAGCTCTCAGTGTGGACCCGTCAGAGTCCAGAGTCCAGACCTCATCCTGAGATGCTTTGGTGGGAGCTTCAGGTGCGACAATCCTGAATAATCTGGACGATGGAAAGTGGATCAGGATTCCCCCACCATCCTGAGAGACTGATGAACATCCAGAAACCATGACTGGACTGTCCTGCTGCTGGAGGAGCTTCTAGAAGCTGCCGGATCATCATTCTTATTCAGACTTTTTAGTTTCTGTTCAGGAAACCGGCTGTTTAGTTGGATTTGTCTCGACTTCAGATCATTTTCCATTAAACCCCGATAGACGGAACACACATGAACGCAGCACATTACACTTCAGACACACAGGAAACATCTGGAAACACCACAGATGGTTTGATATAACCACGAAGAGCAGCTAGTCTTACTTGAGGAACTTGGCGTACTCTGGTTCCTTCCAGTACAGAAGATACTTCAAGTAATTGATGAAGGGTCTCTCCCTCAGGAAGCCTCTCTGTGCCAAAACTGAAACACAAAACCATGAGAGGGTCAGCAGGGGGGTCTGTGTGGACCTGAAGTATAAATGACACACCTGTCTGAACGTCACTCACAGTTCAGGTAGTAGGGGTTGGCCAAGCACTGCACGAACTCCAGCTCGGCCTGGAACCGGTTCCTGGCCTGCTCCTCTGGACCAGAAGACACAGAAGCTTCAAGAACATTCACTAACACCACCACAAGTTATCGGTTTCATTAAACTAAAACCAGCTTACTTAGCACAAATAAACAGATCCTTTATAAAATATTACCAGGCTAAACACGAGCTACCCGTCTGCTTTTAGCACCAGCCTCCATTAAACAATTAAACATTAAGATCACTTAGATGCATTTTATTTCCTTTATTTGAAAATAAATAAAATAAATTTACTATCAAATACACCTTACAATAAAACCTAACACATAAATAACGAAAAGATCATTTACAGACGGAGTTTCATGTCTCCGCTCATGACGAAGCTAACATTAGCCAAACAACCAGCCACAACACTACTAACCTGTTTCCATGGATACAGACACACGCGGTCCCGAAAACAGAACTCAGTTAACTGCGACCTAAAAGGCCTGTAATCTGAACACAAAACGTTAACTAATAACAAAAAGTCGAATGAATCTAATAAAGTGTTTCAGCTTTCGGGTTTATTCGCCGTCGTCAAACATACGCGGACATATTTAACGGAAAACGACGCTGTTTACGACAATCCCTTGACGCGACAATCCCTTGATTTACGGCATTTGCTGTTCCTCTTTTGGCCAGCAGGGGGAAGCATTTAACAGCAACAGAGCAACACCTTCGTCTCTCTTATAATAACTTTGATAATAAGAGAAAAATTTGCATAATTTTCATAATTATTTATCCACAACAATAATGGGAATTTCATGAATAAATTCATGAATATTTAATAATCAGCCAATTATATTATAGAGTGTTAAAAACAGTATTAAAGACCTTTTATTATCTATTGAGAAGAAAAGTAGAGATTGTTTTTCTTTAAAAAATAAACAAATTACCAAGAAACCACAAGTAAAAAAAAAAAAAAAGAAAAGAAAAAAAACAGAAACAGAAACAGTATCCAACAAAAAGTAACTGAGCCAGAGGTGTGAGACTTATATTAATCTCAGTTGGTAAAAATATCTGAAATTCACATTATTGTTCAGAACAGGAAGGCGTGGATTTAGGATGCGCCTGTAACTTTATCAGGATTATAACACATGTCCTCAAAAATCAGTCCAATCTAAATAAAACACTTTCAAAAGCAGAAAGGGAATTTATTCGCAGGCAGGTTGGTGGCGCTCTGTGTGGGTGGAATATTCCTGCATATCTTGTGCCATGCTGTTGTTTCTTTTCTGAATGCTGCAGTGGGGCGGCATGGCTCAGTGTGTAAAGTGGTTGTCTTGTAGCCCAAGGGTTGCTGGTTTGATCCTAGCGATCCAAGCTCATGTCGAGGTGTCACTGAGCAAGACACCGAACCCCTAATTGCTCTTGATGGGTTGTGGTTGAGTGCCTTGCGTGGAAGTTTCCAGCATCAGTGTGTGAATGTGACGTACATGTAAAGCGCTTTGGATAAAATAAGTACAGACCATTTACCATCAACATCTGTAGGAAACACTGCAAAACAAGACTTCCTGGTTCTGAAAGGACGGTCTGTTCAGCTGTTTGGACCATCACCCGCCTGTCCCAGTTATATAAACGCTGCAGGTCTAGAAGGATCCTTTACCAGCCCAGTCCCCTCAGACTCTGTTCTCACCACCGCTGTCAGGCCGGCGTTTCCGCTGCCCGGGAGGATGAAGAAGCGCTTCCCTCCACCATCATCAAGCTGAATCAACATCAAGCTGCAATCCTGTACAATTTGCATGACACCTGCACACGCAGCATAGAACCACAGGCCGAGATTTGTTCTTGAATTTTAGATCTGATATTTTTATATTTCTGTTTCATTATTTACTTTACCCACCTCTAGTAAATGCACTGGAGAGCCGTTGGCTGGGGGTTGGGGGCCATGGTCAGGGTGGTTCATCTCTGTTGGTACTCCAGGGTTCAGACCCAAGTCCACCACTAGGCTACCAATCCCCCCAACCAACAGAGACAGATAGGCCTACTGAAGATGGTGAAGATTCTTTATGAAAATGAAATACAAATTTACCCAAAATTTGTCAGTTTGTCTTGAAACATCAGCATCCACGAAGTTCTCTGAAGGTAAAACAGAAAAACATTTAACGAAGTTCCTTAAAAAAGAGACAAAAAAAAGGACAAGAGAGCAGGTCTAAAGTGAACTCCATGATCCGTGATCCCTCAGATGGACCTGCATCCAGAACCATCATCATCACCAGCTGATAGACCTGCCTGAACAAGGGTTACCATGGAAACCTTCATCAGCTCGACAGCCCAGAGTTAGTCACAGATGTCACCTCAGATTTTACTGAGCAGAAAAGTAGCTGCATGTTAACTCGGTCCAGATTTCCAGAGTCCACTTCTCTGGACTCGGAGGCATCTGCGAAGGACCATCACACACTGGAGACCCGAACCAGGTCAGACCAGTCAGGATTCCAGATGTTTGTAAGGAATGTCAGGAACATCTGCTGCTTCCATCAGCAGGCTGAGGAGGAGGAGGGTGCAGGTGCAGGGCTACCGGTCGGCTGTTGGTTGAAATAAACTGCAGAAAATAGGAATATTTGTGAAACCAACAGGAACTTAGAGACAACTGGAAGTGTCTCCAGGGAAGAACGTGTAGATGAACATAAACCGGTCCTCAGACTTAACCTACACTGACTTTCCCGGCCAGTCAGTAGTTTGTTTCCATCATGTTTCCAGTCTCTGGCTTGATGAGGTGCTAGACTTACAGTTTAACTGGAAAACACTCGTTTCTAAGATGAAAAATTATATTTCAGCTCTTATGAAGACAAGAGCAAGCTGCGTGGAGAAGCTGGAAGGCTGAACGGATGAGGAGCAAAGCCTCACCTCTCACGCTAAATAAACATAATACAGTTTACATCTTGTTCAGAGCCCGTTTTAGAAAAATAAATAGAAAATGTGACCAGCCCAGCCCACATGTGGTCATGCCCCGCCCTGGTAAATCTGAATCACCACTGGCTTTCAGCCGATGACGAAGCAGCCATTTTTAGTATCACAGGCTGAAATCATTCCGCAGCAGAAAAAGGCCAAACGAGGCCAAGCGAGGCCAAACGAAGTGCGGATTCGAAGGGTGGATTCGGAGGGTCCTTCAAATTCTGTGAATTGGGACAGTACTTCGCGCACCGCGATGACGTATGTGGCCGACAAATCCGCATATCCGCATATGGGACACACATATGGAATATGTATCTTGACGGTCTGTGTGCACCCTGAATCAGGCTGACTGGAGCCCCCTAGTGGGCATGAACTGCCATTACAGGTGTCCCATCATAACAGTCATCGCCTATAAAACACGTTTCATTCATTTCATGCAGCTTTTCCATCGTAACTTCTAATGAAAACATTTCTAGAACCCGGAACTAACAAAGATTATTAGACCGTTCTAATATATAAAGAACAACATTAAACACTAAATTCATCAATGAGGAAAATTTGGAAAGAGTCTGATCTCTGATCCCACCACATCCCATTTAGCTTTTGATTCATCATATTCCACAGATTTGTTTGGGAAATCTAGACCACATCCCGGTCCTGATCAAAAACTACAAAACAAATGTGGACTGAAATATTCTACACAGCATCTAGATTCATCCATCCATTATCTTGACCGCTTATTCCATTTCGGGTCGCGGGTGAGCTGGAGCCTATCCCAGCATTTAACAGG
>JBAFSZ010000017.1:28272707-28291840 GCA_036919955.1 Melanotaenia pygmaea
CTGGAAGTAGCATCAGAAGATGCTCCACTGTGGTCATAAAGGGATGGACATGGTCAGCAACAATACTCAGGTAGGCTATGCTGGTTAAACCAGACCATGTTGGTACTAAGGGGTCCAAAGTGGACCAAGATTATGTGTTCAGAGATGCTACTCTGCAGACCTTGGTTGGAACCAGTGCTCCCTGTTGTCTTTCTATCATCTCCTGCCCATTCTCCTCTGACCTCTGACACCAACAAGACATCCTGGTCTAGACAACTGCTGCTCGCTGCATTCAAAATCATGTAAATCCCCTTTCTTCCTCATTCTGATGCTCACTTTGAACTTCAGCACGTGTTTACATGCTGCCATCTGATTGGCTGATTAGATATCTATGTTAAAAGTTGTTGAACAGGTGAAGCTGATACCAAAGTTGATCCTCTGCTTCCACCCAGTGGACACAAACTGTAAAAGCCTTCACCAGGAATTCTGTAATCTACATGGTGGTGGTAGATGAAAGTCAAGAAATTACTAAAGAATCAAGAGAAATGACGCAGAAATTGTAATTTTCTGCTCTCTGCTTTTGGTGTGATCAGATTTCTTTGTCTCACTGATGATGTCATCATGATTTGGGTTTGCAGAATAAAAAGCACATCTTCTCTTTATTATTTTAAGTTATTGAGATTATGAGTCTGATAAATGTGTGCTTTCAGTTCTATCCTCAGGTTGGTGAAAACTGGGAATAATAATGATCAGTATTTGCTGTGCATATATTTCCCATTTCAACGTCCTGCTTGTACTCTGATGAATTCTTGAAGAAACCACTGAGAAGAAACCAACACTAAGCAGCACCACCTGTCTCACGCAGCCTGGATATGTTTTAGCTATCAGAAATATTTATATGAAGATTTCCAGAATAGATCAATAAAATAAAAAAAATCTTATTCCTTTCTCAAACAAGCAAACAGACATAGTTGGACATTTCAAAAGTTATTGTCATGAATAAGAATCCATCTTTCTAAAGGTGTTTTAAAATTTTACTACTTTCTCTTAATTTTAAGTCCAGTCCTGGTACTGCACCGGTTCTTGAGTCCTTCAGGCAGGCGAACGGCTGGAACCAGAGTCATGCTGACACTTAACCTTTCTAGATCAGTGATTCAGGCTCTTAGTTTGTTGAAAAAAATTAAAGAAAACATTGATGAACAAAAGTCTTAAGCTGGTTCTCATTTCCTTCAAGATCAACCGAGAAATGCTCTTCTTTACTAAGTGGTCTGTGGGATCCACCTGAACCAAGCAAATTTCTTTTATCTAGACATGAAATAATTATTAGAAGCGCTGCTGTTTATTTTATGTATATAAAAAAAAAAAACTTAAAATGTTTAAAATGCTAAAATGGTGGGTTGCAGGTGATCAGACTACAGCTAACCATGTCACCATGGCAACATGACATCTATACAGGGTTACCCCGGTGGTGGGGCTATGCTTAGTACTGGAGAAGATGGACATCTAAAAACAGCAAAGAAGAGACATCAGTTGTGATGAAAAGCTCAGAAAAGGTGAATAACTCTGAGACCTGCGAACACACCAGTGAAGGAAATTGTCATACATTTTTAAACATGAAAAAAGTTAAAGTTAAACCATGAACTTGTCTGAAATAAAGAAACTCAGCAGTAGAGACCCAGAGGGGGCAGCACAGGCTGAACTGCTACTGAATGTAATTCAGGAGGAAAATGGAGTGAATTCCTTTAACCTCTGAAAATTTCAGAACTTGATCCCCCTGATGTGCATCAGTCTTCTTCCACAGACACAGAAACTATCTGATCTTTTTTTTAACCCTGTCCTGTACAGCATCCTAACATACAGAATGGTGGTTTGTGAGCCAGATTTTGCTTGAAAAATTTGCTCTACCACGGGAAACATGTTATATATACAGCTGCCCTTGATATTTTTATTATTTTATTGTAATCTTATGTTCTTTAGTCTTTATATGTCAGTGCCGAACCTGACAGGGAGATGCTGTTGTGCTGAAAAAAGGGAGAAAAGGACAGGATTAAAATGTTGTCTAGGCTGCCTATAACACACCACAAAAAAACAATATAAACTATCACAGTACTACATGATACACAAAGAAAAATAGGATAATGATGATATGAAAAAGTACAGTAGTCATCAAATGTACCTGCAGAGAAACGTACCAACACACAAACATCAGCTACATCTAGTCAGAAGCAGGAGAGACGAGCATGTTTGTGAGCATGTGCGTGGCCATGCAACAAGGAAGAAGTGTGCAAGAGGGCCATGATCACGCTGCACCCCGAAACATCAGCGGAGGATGGGGGGAGCCCGAAGCCCCGAAAGCGCAGCAAGCCCAGGACAGCCAAAGCAGACAGAGCAGCAGTCCACTCAGACCAGAGCAAAGGGGCCCCCAGACCGGAGCCCCCCGGCGCAACGGGGCAGGGGCACTGTTCAGCACAGGGCGATGGTGAGCAGGCCCAGCAGGTGTCGGGTACCACGCTGCGGGCCACAGATGGAGGGCAGGCACCCCACAGGCCCAAGGGCTACCCATTCCCCCCAGTAGAGCCCCGCCCTATGCAAAACCACTGCCAGCCACGCCTACCCAACACCAAGGCACCCCGGGGACAAGACCATGTCACTCCGGGGACATGGTCTTGTCCACCCCCCAAATGGATGCCGATGCAGTCTCTACCACAGTCTCATGTTTATGTTTTTTTTTGTTTATGTAAGTAACCATTTTTCTTTATTTGTGCCACCATTTTGAAAAATGTAGGGGCCAGTGTTGACCAGGATTCTTTATGGAACTCTTCTGGGAAGCCATCCGGACCTGGGGCTTTTTTACAGGACATATGTTTAAGGGCTTCATGTAGCTCCTCCACTGTGAGGGAGGAATCTAAGGCTGTGACTTGTTCCCGCTGTAAACCTGGAAGATCTATATTGTTAAGAAAATGATGGATATCGTTGTCTGATGGGTCTAAGTGTGATTTACACAGAGTTTTTTGTGAAGCACTGTAGACATCCTCTAATATTTAATTCTTAGTTCTAATTCTAATATTTTTTTTTTTAGTTTTCTTTCTTTTGTTTTAAGGTGATGTAAAAGAGATCATTTTGCCTTGCATTACCGCCTTTCCTGCTTCCCCTCCTGGTTTGTCATTGTTTTCTAAGTATATAGCCCATTCTTTTGTGAAGTAGCTGATAAAGTCGGGGTCTGTAAGCAACGCTGTATTAAATCTCCAGTTTTTAGCCAATGGTGTGATTCTTTTGTTCCTCAAAGTGGAGGCAATTGGCACATGGTTGCTGATAGTGATGGGGTGAATCTGGGTCTCTGAAATCTCACTCACTAAAGAGCTGCTAACCAGAAAATAATCTAGCCGAGAGTATGAATGGTGAACTGAAGAAAGGAAGGTGTACTCTCTGATATTAAGGTGATAAGACCGCCATATATTGCAAAGTCCAAAATTGTCCATATATTGTTTAACAATGTTTGTGGATTGCCAGTTTCGATGGTTTACAGTGTTATTAAATCTGCTGAGCCCAGAATCATGTTAAAATCCCCTCCTGTGATTAGTGTGCACTCTGCGTGTTCAGAAAATAATGTGAAGAAAGAGTGAAAGAAGGATGGATCATCAACATTTGGGCCATTTAAGTTAGTGTAACCTACTCTTTGAAATACACGCTTCTCTAGATCCGTAAGGAGCAATTACTCAAGTGCAATGACCACAACAACACTACTGTTCAGTTAACCACACTTTAACTTTGATATTGATTTATAACAAAAATTATGGAACACTTTTTAAGAAATAACAATTATATGAAAAATAAAAAATGGGCCCTTTTAAGAAAATTAAGGTCTCCTTGAGTTTTTTTCCTCTTGTGGATCTCTGAGTTTGGTCACTGTTTTAAAATCAGTCAGTCATTTCAGCTTTGTGTATTCCAAGACATTTTTTCCACTAAGTCCAAAGTCCAAAAGTCAGAAAATCCACACAGTCTAAATATCGTTGGAGTGCACTCTTTCTGTCATATGTTCAGGTGTCGGGCACAATCCTACCACAAGCAGAAAGTATGTCGACTATTCCCCAGAAGATTTGTCGGCCCTGTGTCCTGGAATCAAGCTGGGTGGCTCACCATCTACTGGATCCACTGGAGTTCTTCTGAATATTTTTCTTCTAGAACTATTCATCCCAAATGAAAAACCTGCATTTTTTCCTCAGGTTTCCCTATTGTTGTACAACATTGTTTCCAGGTTGTCATATCAATTTAAGCACTGCTGGGTGCAAGTACTTATATAAAGAAAGATTACTCAAAATTCTCAGATTAAATTATTGTAAAATTATTTGGTTCTAACAAAATATATGCCTGGCATATTTTTTTAACTCACATGAACAATTCAACATTTAGTATTAAACTGCTTGAGTTTAATCAATATATTAAAAGAAATACACAAACATTTCACATAGAACATTTACCAATAAACTTCACCTTCAGTGAAAACAACATTTAAAAGGTTTTCCCACATTACTTTCTTTTACTTATTGTGTAACTTTTAACAATTTAAAACCAACGGCAACAGTTCACTCTTATAACCACAGAATTACTGCTTGACTAATGACTTCTTAATGAAATCATTCATGGAAAAAAACTGACTAAAAACTTTCTGGATTAATAAACCAACATATTTTTAAGGTAAAATACATCATCTAACTCTGACACAGAAAACATATCCCTTTTTAATGTGCTTTTAACAGAGAGAGAAAAATAATAACATCAGCTTATTAGCTGTTTGAGGTGCTAATCACATACGATATGCTTAAATAATTCAAATAAACATTCATTTTGTAACAGCTATTTCAGGAATCAGCAGCAACAATTGCCAACATGTCAACAATCAATAATATCTCACTGAGTTACATGTGCTCCACTACCGAGGCATGTCGGGGCCTAGCCTTGTGCTGAAACCTCGGCAAGTGGAAATGCTCACTGTTTCTTAATTTCAATTTCGGTTACTGCTAGGACTCCACTTCCTGCCGAGTTGAACCAAACATAGAAAAAACTATACATATAGCTGATTTAGCTACTCAAGATTTATCTATATAATTTTGTTCCCTTGAAACCATACCTCAACGTTCCTCTCCTCATGAGCATGCTCTTTGCGGCGACGGCAGAAGTAAAAGAGGAAGTAAAACCTGTGCGACCTGCTAAAGCGTTTCCCAGTATAGTACTCAGCATCTGATTGGCTGTTGAATACTGGCTTGCTTCGAACTTGGCTAGCTGATGCAATGCATGATATGCTGCCTTTAGGAGTCCTAGGAATTTTTCTATTTGACGAATAAAAGAAAAAAAAAAGAATTAAATTAATGAAATAATTCTCTCTCTATCAAGTTAGTTTGTTAACCGGGTCTTCCTTCTTTCACCCGGGTTACATCCTCCCCCTCTTAACTGACATGAGTCCCTTCATGTTAAGTGTCAAGGCTGGTTTGCTGGATGAACTGTAAGAGTTTGAACTCCTTCAGTTGGCCCCTGAGGCACACGTTTTGACAATTTCTGTCCTCTTTCAGTTAGTGGTTCATTTCTCCTTGTTTCAGGTAAAGCTGCATCAGGCAAGTTTGATTTGATTTCACTTTGGTTAGATTCAGTAATCTGGTTTTGCATTTCCATCTGATCCTGACCCCCTTCCGTTTCAACACAGAAACTTGACACCTTTTCCACTGGATAGTCTTCCGCAGATACTGGAGTATTTAGAGTGAGATCAAGCAGGTTTCCGGTCAGGTTTGTTATTTCTTCGTCCACAGGTAAGTTTAACATATCTGCTGCAAAAGGTTCAGGTAGGTTCACAGGTAAGTTTCCTTGCTCTGTCTCAAGTACATTTTCAAGTCTGTGTGAGGGGTTTGTTTGAGTACGTTACCTTTTCAGCAGCTGCAACATTCTTAGATGAAGGCATACTGAAGGGTTCAAGAACTCTTCTCTTTGTCTGCACAATAACAGTGGGATGTAGCAATGGATTTTCATCGTCTTCCTCATCTGAATACAAAGGTTTTTCATTCAGTTGTTTGAGGGTGTGTCGCGTTTGAGGCTTAGCTGCTGGAGTTAGTTTTACAAACTCTTCCTCCACTTGACAGAGGAATCCACAAGGAAGTAATAAATCCCGATACAATGTGCAGATGGGTCTGTCCTGACCCTCAGGACATATGATATAGACCGGTAGGTCTTCCACTTTCTTTTGTACAACGTAGCTTGTGGATTTCCACCGATCCTTGAATTTGTGCTTGCCGCATGGGCAGAGATTCTGGACCAACACTCTATCCCCTACCTCCAGACTAGACTCCCTCACTCGCATGTCGAATCGCATTTTGTTCTTTTCAGCCACTTTCTTTGTGTTTGTCATAGCCAGTTGGTAACTTGCTGTCAGCTAAGACTTCAGATTTTTCACATATTGTGAAAGTGATGTGGTATAGCCCTCTTGGATTGGTAACCCAAAAGTTATGTTGATGGGCAATTTAGGCTGCTGTCCAGACATAAGCTCGTAAGGTGAAAAACCAGTCACGTCACTCCGTGTACAGTTATACGCATGAGTGAGGGGCTTTACATACTCATGCCACCTTGTCTTCTGGTTTTCCGGCAGAGTACCCAGCATGCCCAATAGTGTACGGTTAAAGCGCTACTGGGTTTCCTTGGGGATGACAGGGGCTTGTTATAGTTTTCTTAATACCAACCAAAGCACAAAGCTCCTTGATGATCTGTGACTCAAAGTCATGGCCCTATTCACTATGAAGCCGCTCTGGGACCCCATAGTGAACAAAAAACTGCTCCCAGAGACACCAAGCTACTGTGGTGGCCCTTTGGTCTTGAGTGGGTATAGCAAAGGCATACTTTGTAAAGTGATCTGTGATGACCAGTATGTCCTTGGTGTTAAGACTTTCTGGTTCCAGGGACAAGAAGTCCTTACAGACCAATTCCATGGGTCAGCTGGTTTGGATACTGACCAGAGGTGTGGCCTTTTCCGGCTGGCTTTTCCTTTTAACACATCTGGGGTAAGTTTTTTTTCTTTGATTCAACATCAGATGCCATTTTGGGCCAATAAAACCTGTTTCTGGCCAGCTCAAGTGTACGTTCCACTCCCACATGCCCCATTTCACCATGGAAACTGGCAAGTACAGATGATCTTAAGCTTTGGGGGAGGACAAGTTGGTACACCAGTCTGTTGTCATGTTGTCGCCTTCTGCATAAGAGGCCATCCTTCAGTTCAAAACGACTCATCTCCCTGAGGATCAACCGAAGCTCAGGGGACTCTAACTTTAGACAAGTAAGTACAGTTTCTCCCAACTGAATCCACTTAATGATACTATTTGGGACCGGGTCTGCTTGCTGTCGTCTGGCTAATTCACTGTCACTGTACACGGGAATTGTAGAAATACCTTTAGAGGATCCCGCCTCCTCCTCAAATGCATCTGGAAAAGCATCTGGGTGGATTGCAAGCTACTTGATTAGACAAGAACGGAGTAATGGGTCATCCTGTTCTACAGTGTGATACTGACAAGCTGCCTTGACGACCTCCACAGGAGCATAGCCTGGAGTAAGACTGGTTATAGGCTTCACAATTTTGGCATAGCCCTTCACGAACCTCCTGTAATAGCTGGAGAAACCAAGAAATGATCTCAGCTCCTTCAAAATCTGAGATCTCGGCCAGGTTTAAAGGGCTTTGACTTTCCCTGGATTGGTTTCAAATCCATTTCTCGACACGATGTGACCCAAGTAGCGTACGGAGGTTTGGAAGAGCCAACACTTCTCTGGTGACAGCTTGAGAACATTTTCTCTCAGTCGATTCAAGACATTGACCAATCGAGTTTCATGCTCTTCTAGGGAGTGAGATAAGATGATCAGGTCGTCAAGGAAAACAAGCGCTTCCTTCAGATATATATCACCCATGCACTTTTCCATTGAACACTGGAATGTTAATGGTGATGACGATTCCAATCCCAAAATCCCAATGGACAGACAAAAGCTGATTTTGGTTTGTCTCTCTTCCATCTCTGTCTGATAGTACCCTGACTTCAGATCCATCACCGAGAACCACTACGATCCATTCAGTGCATAGAACGACTTAAGGTTTGGTAATGGGTATTTGTCCTTTATTGTCTTTATGTTCAACTTCCTGTAGTCCATTGACGTGCAGTCAGGGGAGGCAGGTAAAGCACAATACAATTAATATTTTCCACTGATCTGTGTTAAAAATGCATTTCAGTATGACTCTAACACGTTTTTTACAGTTTAATAAGTAAAAATTGCCAAATTTGAGTCCAGTGCTGAAACCTCGGTGGAGGCACGGGCGAGCTGTGCCTCAGCTCTGACTGTGCC
This sequence comes from Melanotaenia pygmaea, assembly GCA_036919955.1. Taxonomy (NCBI): domain Eukaryota; kingdom Metazoa; phylum Chordata; class Actinopteri; order Atheriniformes; family Melanotaeniidae; genus Melanotaenia; species Melanotaenia pygmaea. The sequence continues at coordinate 28,281,051 of JBAFSZ010000017.1, forward strand.
ATCCAATACAAACTGGGTTGCATGACACGTGCCGTATTCTGTTCCTCAGCATATCGCCAATATGAACTTTACAGAAATATTTGTTATAAACCATGAATCTCTACAGTCTGTGTAATGTATTTAATGTATTTGTGAGAGAAATATTCCCTTTCATCGTACAATAAAGTGCAGAGCAAAGTCAGCAGGAGAGGCAAACAGTACTCTGCCTCAGCTCAAGGGGGCGCACTCACACTCCAACACGGTGTGTGAGTGTTGCCAACTTAGCAACCTTTTTTTTCTTTTTTTTAAGCGATTAGCGTCAAATCTAGCGACTTTTTCAGTATTGGAGATTTTTGTAGACTGACGTACATGAAAGTAGTCTATTCTATTCTGCGCAGGCCCCTCTCCTGTCCAAAAGCAACCAGAGGAGGCTTCTGGCAGCAGCAGTAGCTGGTGCCAGTCCTATCACCAGTTTCATGACCAGGCTGAAAATAAAACATTCAAAGCTGGTGCAGGACGATCTTGCGACGGCTAACCATCAGATATTAATGTCTATTAAAGAAGAGTGTGGAGGAAAACAAGTGTTGTGAAATGTTGCAGCCTCCTAATTAGAAAACAACCTACACTAAGTAAACTAAAAAGAAAATATTAACCAAAGAAATAGTTTTATTTTTATTAGTTTTGCCTTTTTAAAGATTTTTAGCTTGTCTTTTTGTCCATTTTTGGCTTTCACATGACATTCGTCTTCACTATGTACCAGGCTATTATGCACATTAGATGAGGTCATTTATTGATTTCTAGCGACTTTTAGGACAGCCAGTAGCTACTTTTCTCACTGAAGAGTTAGTAACAGTGGGTGTGTGAGTGTAATTGAAAGAGGAATGCTGATATATGAATGATATATATCATCATATATATGATATGAAGCATTACCAGTAGTTGCATGCTGTTGAATGAATATTGAATTAAGATGCTCTTTTCAGGTCTTGCCTCTCCAACCATAAACTTCACCACACATCACTGCTGTAGTCCACACATAATCTGATGTTGCCGTTCTTCTTCTTTACAACCATGATGGGTGATGAGAAAGGGGATTCTGACTCCTTGATAATACCAGTGTCAAGGAGAGTTTGGAGGTGGTGTCACGCAGGTGCATAGTCCTGTGGGTGAATAGAACGGGGCCGCTGTTTAAAGGGTGTTTCATCCTTCAATCTGATGTGATGTTTGACTTTTGTTGCATGGCCAAAGTCATGGTCATGTTGAGATGTCAGAATATGAGTTCAATGTTTGGGTTATTCGAGCCTTCCACTCTTCAGAGAGCGGGGAATCTCCAAAATTGAAGTGAAGACCGGCACCCTTTCTATCTTGCAGTTTTAGTACGGCAGGTATCTTGTGTGGGGCATGAGTTGAAAGGGTAATGAGACAGCTGTCAGTGAAGATCCCACCTGGCAAGGTTGAAACGGTTGGTTATTCAATCAATGCCCACTTCTCATTGTTCATACTGCTGATATTAGCAAAACCTTCCTGCACAACTTTCTGGCCTGCTGGAATTACTTTTTGCTCATGACAACGCCAAATCGACCATCTGAGTTTTGTTTGTGTCTGAGCTGTAAAGTTTTTTAGAACCTGTTGAAACCACAGTGAAGGTTTTCCAGTGGGGACCCATCATCCCAGAGCTGTTCGAAGAGTGAGTCAAGAGTGTTAGTTAGCACTGGTATGTCACTGTTCGAGCAAACATCTGGTACTATCAGGGCAAGAGTTTGAATTTCAGGCTCAGAAATGGTCAACTCTTTTGGGAATTGCATGATTACTTGCACATAGCCTGCATATGGAACTGATTGACCTTTTGCCCCCTCTATTTCCAGTATGTTGCTTACTGGGTGAAGGGTGTGGCCTTTTAGATGCAGGTTGTAGAAGGATTGAGACACAGTTGTGACCTGAGATGCTGTGTCGAACAATGAGCTGTTTAACGTGTTGGCAGTGCTCTTGCTTCCAGCAAGACCTTTAGGCAGTTTTCTTGTCTGGACAGTTCTGTGTTCTTTCAGTAATGCTTTAGGTTTTGTCTTACATTCAGTGTTGGGACTTTTACTTTCACCCATTCCTATTTGTCCCCCAATAGGAACAGCTTCTAGTTTAAAGCGTCACCAGAAATGCTTTTCTTGTCCCAAGCTTGTTGCTTTTCTTTTAGCTCTTTCCTCTTAGCATCCACTAATAACGGATTCAGTGGGTTGTTGCAGTTGGTGATGATATGACCATCCTCCCCACATTTAAAACAATTCCTTGGCCTAGGTATTGCTGGTGTGGATTGTAGTAGTAACTGCTTATGATGAATCTTCTTTCTGCATCTGTGATTACGTTGACTTCTGTGGCAGGCATCGGGGGGGGAATGAACCCATCAAAAATAAGTAAATCGTTGTGAACAATAGAGACTGACAGTATTATTGTCTAATGTGAACAAACATTAAACTGTGACTTAAACCCAGTGAGTCTGATTAGCATTCATATCATGTGCAAAGTATGCAGTGTGGATACATATCTGAGGTCAGTAGAGCCAGGGAGTGGTGTTATGGTCACGATGTAGCTGTCCATTGACATAAAGTTTGTCCACCAAGATGACAGCGCAGGCTCCTTTGTCGAGGAATTTCTTCCTGATGGGGAATAAGATCTTGCGACGCCCCAGGATTTCTCTGGGAAACTGATTGCTCATGCTAAGGTCAGTCCCACGAAGCCGTCTGCCAAAATGCTTCACTACTTCTTTTTCTTTATGGAGAACGAATTTAGCTATTATCTGCCAAGTCCTACATACATGAATATTCCTACGCATACATATCACCACACGCAGCGCTGTCCCAACCCTCAACAGTCGCACTGGGGAGGATAAAACACCGGAGAATATCCAATGCTAAGCTGATGGAAAAGTATGGAAAAAAGATAAATAAAATAAAGATGAAAATAATATAAAATAAGATAAAAATGACACACCAGAAAAAAAGACAGGATAAAATGGTATAAAAGACCATTAATAAAAGGCTCTTTAAAAACTAATTAAATAAAAGTCTGAAAACTATTGAGTGTAAAAAAAAGTAAGTAGTAAATAAACTGGTAAAACAAAAAAACACCTGATTTAAAAGGGAGACAAATAAAATCATCATTGCAAGTTAGCTTAACAAAAGTAAAACTTATTGGTTGGCTCTGTTTTGTCCATGTCCACGGTACTCTTATAAGGGGGTATGAGGAGGGAGTTGGAGGTGTTAGTTGCTGGAGAGCTGAATTTGAGACTATTCTGCATAATATTTTCCTCGGTCCTCATTTTTTTCCCTTTTTCTCACGCAGATTGTCAACATTAGTTAAAAATACATGGATAGGTTTATAAAATGGGTAGAGGCTCAGAATTATTAATTATGATTAGGAGTTTCCCGTCATGTCACATGGAGGGCACCCTATACAAAACATAATTTATTGTCTACTCTATGAAAGTACCAGTTCCTCCCTTTTACCTCATCTTTAGACAGAACATAGATCTGGAATATGCCTCATTATCAGCTAATGTTACTTACTTTCCCTCCAAAGCTCAACTGACATGTTAGTCCAGCAGCTAAAAACAACAGTGTTTATTTAAATAAGGACACCAGGTTGGTAAATAAGCTCTCGTATTACACCTCTTGCCTGCCTTTTCCAGATTTCAGATCAACATGACTGACCTTCCTGGGGTGAAACCAGGAGGATGAACACTGTTTGTTGCAGAGCTGGTTGGTGGGGGCGTTAAGTTGGAACGATCAAAGAAAGACAAACATTCGCCCACTCTTTCTGCTAAATGTATGTGCAGTTCACAATGAGGACAGCAGCTGGAGGACCATCCAGTGTTAAAAACACTTTGAATCTGACTTTAAATAAAGTTGTTTATGCTCTGCACAGGAAAAGTCCACGGACACCTGCCTTATGTGGCTCTTTTTATCTTTGGAAGTAGAAATTTTCAGACTTCTCATGTCATAATGAAGAATTTCATTTAAAGACTTAAATTTTATGGTTTAGTGCTGCACACTTTTGACAATTAGCTTAACTTAGCTATGCAGCATGCTGTTTAGTTTAGCTAGGTTTACTGTAAAGCTTCATAGTCAAGTCTAATTTGTTAGTTTAGCTTTAGATTTTTAGCTAGTTACTATATTAACTAGCTTAAGGAGGTGAATCTATCTTTTTTACAGCTCTTTGTTGACCAAGTTTAGCTTGAAATATCTTTATATTAGTTTTCTTGTAAAGTTTATTTTAGCATTTTTTAAAGGCAAAATTAGCTTTGGTTAAATTGGGTTTGCAGCTTCAGCTTGGTGGCTTAGGACTAGGTGCAGGGTGATCTGGATTGGCATGGTGGAAGTCAGATGATGATGAAGTCAGGGTCAAGAATATGCTCGCAAGGAACCCAAATACTCAGGGCCATACCCCCTCCTAGTCCACCAAGTAGTTCCCTAAACCTTCAGGACCAGAGGTGGGTTGTCACAGACTAATCAGCAAAGGTACCTCTGATCACTGGCCTGAGGAGGGAAACGTGAAAAATAGGTGAAATGCAGAAGTGTGAAGGAAGTTAAAGAGTGTAAGAAACCTTGTTAACCCTTTATAGGATCTGGAAGGGACTGATGAACTGAGGCCGGTTACACACATAATGATTTCTGGGCTGTGTTTGTTCAAATTGGCCTCTTCCCGACCCCGGATGGCAAACGCCCGATCATCGTGAAATTTCCCTGTCCAATTATCATTTGGTCTGTGGTTTGTTACGTACTGACTTGTCCTGATAATTCGCTCCAAATGGATTGTAGCTGACAATTGAGAACATTGAACATGTTTAATATTTCAGATTCCGATTTCTGAGGAACGCCAATGACTTGTGCATTGTAACTACGTGAATGGTGACGTGGCACGGAATGTTGCCAATCAGAGAGCGAGCTGGCTGGGGAACAAGGAAGCAAATAATGATCGTGTTCACGCCGTCTGCAGTCTGTTATTTTTTTTCAGTTCCGGCTTTTTCTGTCAACAATAGTCCCAAGACCACCATCATTCCCTCGTTCTAATCCCCTTCCATGCTGTGTGTTGTGTTTTCCGATTGTTACTATGTTTCTTCTTCTTCATTTTTTGACGGTTGTTGCTAAGGTTCTTCTACGCTTTGACGTTTGTCTGGCTCGGAGTACTAGATTGTAGATAAGCTGCTGGAAGGCATCGTTGCGTGTGTTGTTCTGGGATTTTCTGACATTTTCGGAGAACACCACACACAGTACGATCAAAACTGATTTTTTTTTTATCTTCATGTGTGAGGTCTCGACCAGATAAAAATTCTCATAAGATTAAAAAAATTGTTATGTGTGTACCAGGCCTTAGCTTCTGAGTAGGCAAAGTGGGAGTCTCTGAGCATCGATGGTCTACCTGAATCTTCTGCTGGCAGATTGCTCAATGTAGCTGGATATTGGTGGCCTCTTAAACATGTTCTGCTTGGCGGAACCACTCAATAACATGAACCCTAGCCAAATCTGGGTTCCATGGACTCAAAGGAAGCTGATGCCCCAGTACACTTGGGAACGGTGTCAAACTGGGTGGGCATTCCTGAAGGAATTCTGGGTGTACTCCGCCCAGAGCAGGAACCGGGACCAGTCGTGCCGATTCTGTGAACAGTGTCCCTATAGAAACCTCCCCAGCTTCTGGCTGGTTCTTTCAGCCTGCCCATTGTATGATTGGGTGGTATCCAGATGTCAAACTCACTGAAGCTTCCAAGACGCTGGAAGAATGACCTCCAGACCTGGGAGATGAATTATGGTCTTCGATCAAAAATGGTCTTCTCCAGAAGACATGGCTAAACAAGGCCTTAGGAACCTGGAGAGCAGTAGGGAGGTTAGCAAAAGGGATGAATTAGCAGAATTTAGAGAAATGGTCTACCACCACCAGTATCCCCATAAGTCCTTCCGAGACAGATAAATATATAGCAAAGTCCACAGCAATATGGGATCATGACCTCTGTGGAACAGGCAAAGGCATCAATTTTCCTGCAGGAAACGGACATACTGAGAGTGGCCAATGAGGCCACTAGTATTTCTGGGCAATCAGGTGCGGTGTACGTTTTGCTCTGGGATGACATGTGGAAATTGGTTTTTGCTCACTTGATCACTCTGTCGCAAAGGTTCTGAGGAATGAATTTCCAGTGTGCTGGACAAGAGTCTGCTGTCCAGTGTGCCGGACAGGAGTCTGCTGTAACTCACGTTTGATATCCACACTGAGATCCCAGATGATGGGCTTGATAAAGACTGAAGCTGGCATGATGGTTACTGGCTCTGTACACTTGGTGCCAAAAAAGTATCAGTTTTAGTGTTACATAAGGACTTGGAAAGGTTGAAGAGCCCACCTGAGCCACTCCTTCAGTACCAATTTCACTGTAAGCAGTTGATAGTCTCCCACATCTTAGTTCCATTCAGCTGAAGACAGTTTCCTGGAGAAGTAAACACAAGGGTGGAGCTTAGGGGGCTCAGCTGAGTGCTGCAAGACTATTACTCCCATGCCAGATACCCTAGTGTCCACTTTGACCACAAAAGTGAGACTGGGGTCAGGGAAATGCAGAATAGGAGCCATTTTGAAGCGTCATTTCAGGCTTTCAAAAGCCGCCTGAGCCCCCAGTGTCCACATGAGAACCTCTGGTTTACCTTTGAGAAGAGCCATGCAGGGGGATGCCACTGAACTGAAGTCACGGATAAAGTGACAGTATAACTTAGCAAACCCAAATCTCTGGAGCTCCTTGATGGACCAGGGAATCGGCCAGAAGGTTGACCCTGACCTTGTCCATTTTTACCCCCTCTGGACCAATGATTTAGCCCAGGAAGGAGATGGTGGACTGATGGAACTCACACTTCTCTGCTTTGACATATATGCTGGGTCCTGTTCTTGGAGTAAATGAGGATACCATCAACACAGAGGATGACAAATTTACCCAGCATGTCCTGTAAGACGTTGTAAATAAGGCTCTTTAAAACTGAAGGAGCATTAACCAACCCATGTGGCATAATACAATACTGGAAGTGGCCAGCATGAGTGTTGCGGTCTCCGACTCCCTCCCTGATGCGCATAAGGCTGTAGGTGCTACGGAGGTCCATCTTAGTGAAAATGGTAGCCTCATGTAGCTGCTCAGGGGCACTAGGTACCAGAGGAAGAAGGTAGTAATATTTTACAGTGATGCTATTCAGTCCTCGGTAGTTGATATGTGATCAAAAGCCCCCATCCTTCTTAGCCACGAAGAATAAGCAGGAGAGGAGGGTGAATCCCTTTTTGAAAGCTTTCTTGATGTAGGCGATCATGGCTTGATGCTCTCCCTGGGTGACATGCAACTCCAGGGGGTGAGGTACCCACCAACAGGTTAATGGCACAATCCCACGGATGGTGAGGTAGCAAGCAGATGGCTCGTACCTTGCTGAACACTGCCAGTTTTCACTGCTAGGTGATGGCAAGGGAAACCTTTGTCCTTCCAGTGGATGATAGACATATTTTATGAACCATGGGAATCCCAGAACCAGGAGGTGACGGGATCGAGGGAGAAGAGGGAGAGATGCTAATGATGGTTCCCCACCATGAGCTCGATGAAGTGGGTAAAGGAACCTCCGATGATAGGTCTCCCATTGATGGCCTGGCCTGCAATTGAAGTGGGAAGCCGATGGAAAGGTTGAAAGAGTTGAAGAGCCAGTTCCGGGGAAATGAGGTTGCCCTCTGCCCTGGAGTGAACTAGGGCAAAGATATTCAAACTGAAATTACCAGCACATACCAACACTGGGAATACAAATTGTTCAGAGCAGTAAAGAGCCAGAGAAACACTCACCAAGGAGCTGGCAGAATGCTGACCTATTTTATCCCATTTTTCCTGGGTGATATGAGGGCAGTCAGGCAGGAGGTAGCTCCCCTTTCCCCAGTACATGCACAAGCCCTTCTCCATGTCTTACTAAGGTTGGCTGGTGGTTCTGTGTCTAATGATGTTGAATTTGCAGGTGTCTTAGCAGATCCGACATCACAGACTACAGTCGTCCCACTTGTTGCTCTAAGGCGGTGGCAACTATAGCGAGCTGAGCAATGACAGAAGACCGATCGGGGACTGAAGCCGAGGTAATACAGGAACCCTTATGAGATGGGGGGATGCCTGCTGTTATCCTGCTGTTGAAAATGTGAAAATGGTTTAATATAGCTCACCAAAACAGTATGTAGAGACACACTACAAAACAAAAGAGAGCCAGTGCAGAAATGGAGTAAAGCAACAAGACTACACAAGGAAGCTGTACTAACAAAGGAATAAACAGGTGCAACATGCGAGAATAACGATAGAACACAGGTGCAGTCCATGATGGCAGGAGCAGAGGCATCCTGGGAGATGTTTTGTCTGAACCAAAGATACGAAGGCTGGTGATGCTGAGTGCAGCGAAGGAAGAGCAGTCATGACAAAAAGAGCATTTTTTCTTCCAGTTTAGTTTGAATTTGAAATATACTTTATAAAATAACTAGTGTTGTATATTTTAGCTTCATAATCAAATTACTGCTTTCAAGTTTAGCCTTTGGATTATTTTGTGAAGTTTATTTTAGTTTTGTTGTTTAGATAAGGGTTGGTTTGTATTTGTTTGTGTATTTGACTTCTTATTTCAATTTAAATCATACATATTCAATTGTATTCTTTATTTTATATAAATAACATCTATATATCAGGCCTTAAGTTTTACTTATTTTTAGTCTAAGAAAAACTTCTATTAATTTATTATTTTTCTGAATTTGTAGTGAATTTATATTTTCCTTTTATATTTATTTACTTTTAATTTACTGTTTAAGTAGTTTAAGTTCTCAAGTATACTTGAGCAGTTTACTTTCTTTGTTATTCAGTTTAGCTTAATTTGTAAGTTATTTAGCCTACCATTGATCAAAAAGTCATATTCACTAGCATTTTGTGTGCAAAATTACATATTAAAACTTAACTAATGTACAATGATTGCCTCCATTAACATGTGTAATGTTAGTATTTTATAATTAAAAGACTTTTTTAATTCATGCTTCAATGTTTTATTAGTTCAATGCAAAAAATAAATAACTTACTTTTAATATGAATTATTAACTGGATCAATCTCGGTTTTTCACAGACTAATTTTTATATTGTTTTCATGTTAATTTTACAGAACATTAAGGGAGTCTGGTGGTCTTACACCATTGTGAAAAGGACGGCAGGGACAACCACAGATGGTCCAGGGTTGATGATTAACCCACTAACGAGGGGGTGGCAGTTGTTGGGTTCAGCCACTGCGCTGTCCAGCCAGAAGGTTGGTCATATCTGTCTTTACTCTTATTTTACACATCCAGTCTTTTAATCCACAAGCCAGGTGAGTTTGGGTCTTTTATTTCACCAGAACCCTTCGAGTCGGTGACTTGGAAGAGTTTTGGAGCTAGGGTTTTGCAGCAATACAAAAATATTCAGAGTAACAGGTAAAAAAAAAAAAAAAAAAAACATGTTTTAAATTCCAGTCAGTTGGATCAAGGTGTCTGTGCAGGGTATGAAAATAAGCATGACGTCGAGCTTTAATTGGTGTGATTGGTGGGTTCATGTGCAGTTTGGGGTTTTCTGAGTTGTGTCTCTTCAGTGTTTTGCAATTCAGTCAAAAACAATTCTGAAACAGTAACCTTTAGTCTCCTGGTAAACACAGCAGCCATATCTCAAACATCCAGGGACTGAATACTGTAACTGAACAGACACAGGAACAAAGCTGTACTGTTGCTGGATGGTTGTCCAGGCTCCAAATATTTAGACAAACAGTCCCTGGATGGCCATGATATCTACTGTAAACACTTTTAGTGCCTGAAGGCTTTAACTCCCCAAATCTGGTAGTGGACCAAAGATCGTAATATTAGCTAGTGGTTATTAAATGTGCATGATTTAACATGGTTGATGTTTCCAGGTTGGTGGTTTGGAAATGAAGCTGTTTCTTCTTCTTCTCTTGCTTTGTCTCTGCCACCTGAGATTGACAGTAAGAGAAATCTAGGTAAACTACTTTTTGTTGCACTAAAGGGGGAACAGTTCATCTGATGCTCCATTTTTAAACCTGCAGGACGAGTTCAGTACAGCAGCTTCTGATGTCTCTAGTATATCAGAGGAAGAGAAGGAGAAGGACAGCATCTGTAGAGAAGCGTTTGGTCCTGAGGAGCACAGGCTGATAGGTGGCGCCATAGAGCGACTGGGTTTACAGCTTCTGGAAAAGCTTCCTATCAGCCCACAGCAGCCAAATGTCATCCTCTCTCCTCTCAGCCTGGCTTTTGCCCTCGCTCATCTCACCTTAGGTTTGTCAGAATCATTTTGTTTTATTATAGAAAGGTTTTTTATTTGTTTTCTTGTTTTACCAAACTCTCATGCTGATCATTCACACAGTGATGGTAACATGACATCTCCCTCTCCATATGAGATAGGGTCCAGATTCTGCCTTGCAGCATTCCACTGGAAGATTTTCCAGACTAATGTCCCACACATCTGTTTAGACATTCAAGACAGCTCATAATAGTTGACATTTCAGACTGAACCAATTGGGCTGCTTCCAGGGCTCAGAGAAGAATTTGTCCTTTAAGGAAATAGTCAATGGATAATTTCATGCAGTCTAACTTCAACAAGGAAGTTGGCTTGTTTCATTTACTACAAGCTTTCAGAAACATTTCCAGTTTCCACCGATGGGTCTAGCTTGGTATGAGATGGGTCACTGCAGATTTTATGTGGTTTTACAGACGAAAACTAAAGGGTACCAGAATATCCAATCAACCCGCTTTTTAATTAATTC
>JBAFSZ010000017.1:28326251-28337338 GCA_036919955.1 Melanotaenia pygmaea
TATGCAAATTAGGCGATGACGTCATTTAGCGACTTCTAGCGACTTTCAGGGCAGCCAATAGCTACTTTCCTTACTGAGGAGTTGGCAACAGTGCATGAGAAATCGGAGGTTTAGCGTGAGAGTGTGAGAAGTCATTGAAATGCATGAGTCTCACGGCTAGTGCGTGAGAGTGGTCAGCCTTGCAGCAACAACCCGTCTGAGCATCTCCCGCCAACACCACTTCTCTCCTTCAAGCTGTTGCGCCAATTTGACGTTCACATTTGCTAAAGCTAGCATACTGTTGTAGTGCTCTGAACTTTTCTCATGGCCATGCACACGTTCAGGATGTTTCCAGTCAGAAAAACCACTAATGAACTGTTTTTTCTTTGATGCAAATAACATGCAAGGCAATCAAAACATGTTACCTGTAGATGGTGAATAGGTGATTAAGTCTCCAGAGAATTTTTCCCCATTTGGAAGATGACATATATGTCACATTCACCCATTCACACACTGATGGCGGAAGCTGCCATGCAGGGCGCTAACCACGACCCATCAGGAGCAAGCAGGGGTTTGGTGTCTTGCTCAGGGACACCTCGACATGAGCTCTCCGGGCCGGGACTGAAGCGGCAACCCTTAGGTTACAGGACGACCACTCTACCCGTTGAGCCATGCCGCCCGCACGGTGGTGTGGTGGTTAGCACCACAGCCTCACAACAAGAAGGTCGCTGGTTCGAATCTTGGCTGGGGGGAGGTTTGAACCTTGGGGGTGGTGGCCTTTCTGTGTGGAGTTTGCATGTTCTCCCAGTGTATGCGTGGGTTCTCTCCGGGGTTTTCCGGCTTCCTCCCACCATCCAAAGACATGCGTGTTAGGTTAACTGGACACTCTAAAATTCTCCCTACGAGTGTGTGTGTGTGTGCATGGTTGTTTGTCTCTATCTGTGTTTGCCCTGCAACAGACTGGTGACCTGTCCAGGGTGTACCCTGCCTCTCACCTGTTAAAATGCTGGGATAGGCTCCAGCTCACCCGTGACCTGAAATGGAATAAGCCGTCAAGATATTTGGATGGATGGAAGATGACAGCGCATTAGATCATTTGTGATGGAGCGCAATTTACCGCCCAAGCCCCCATCACAGGTTGAAGCGGGATATTTGCTTACCCTGTTGTGAAAGGCAGCAGCGATCAATAAGGACAGCACGAGCTTTTTCATTGACTCTCCACCACAAAGCTAGGTTATAGACCTGATAAATCCACTGCGAGTTGGCGTTGCTGCAGCTAGTCTCAGGCTCTGTTGTGGGGCTAACGGTAGCCTCCTCCAGATCCGGACCGCCGGCTTAGCTTTCACGTCTTTCTCTATTACTTCATTCTCATTTTCCTCCTCCCTCGATTTGATGAAGTACGTGTCTATACTAGAAGGTACACTTCATGATAAACACGCCTCCCTTTTCTTCTTTTCTCGCTACCACCTACTACTGCCACAGTTCGGCTAGTTCAACGCTAGTTATTTTTAAAGATGGCGGATAGGGGGCGGAGCCGCGGGGCAGGTTACTATGGTTTCCACAATCCACCCCACCAATCAAATAATTTTGTTATGGTTAAAAATTGTATTGATGAACTTCTTATTGGTTATCGTTTTCCATATCTAAAACTTAAAAGCTTTTTTTTCTTAAAACTGCTTATGTGGGCGTGGGCCCCCGGGCCCTACTCATTATGCCTATTGGATAATCTGGCCTTGCTCAGACAGAATGTTCCCCAGGCAGACAAATTGAGGCCTGTCTGTCATAGAGTCGGTGGTCCAGGAGACGGTGGTCGTGGTAAATCACATGACATGAGGATCAATCAAGAATAATAATCCAAAATGGTCGCTCTCAGCTTCCATTCAAAACCTCAGATTTCCAAAGCAAATGTAATTTTCCACCGAGCTACTCATTAATGATTTGATGGATAAAAGGTCATAGTGACCTTAGGACTGGTTGCGTCTCCATTTTCACCCTTTTGGTGATCCATCTTTGACATCTGCAGGAAAACTCACTTCCTCTTGTTTAAGACGCCTGTCTCATGTCTTCATGATGAAATAGACCTTAGAACCAAATCGCTGCTTCCTGTGATTGTGCAACACTTCTCAATTACGATTTTAAGCACAGTTATTTATAAAGATAATGATGTGCCTGAAGTTTCCAAGCACAGTCAGGGTAATGTGCTTCTTTTATCTCTGGTTCAACCACATACACTGTAAATAATGTTGAGTGTAGGGCTGAACGATGTGGCATGAAACTGGAATCCCAATATTCTTTTGGCTTTATCCCAATACACAATAAACATCCAAATGTTTTGAAATTGCCTCTAAAACATTTGTAATTATTGAATTCAACATTATCAGCATAAAAAGTAGGATTTATGGAAACTTAGCAAAATTGATCTTTATTGTGATTTTTCCCTTTCAACAAACTTTATTTTGAACGAGGGCCCTGCTCTTATAAAACCCAGTTTTTCCCCAGGGTGTTTTTAGAGGGGCACCCCAATGTAAGGTTCCCTTTCCTCTAGAACAGTTTATATTTTGTTATTATAAAAACTAAACAGCCTGGTTTTATTTCTTATTCTCATGTTGACATGTAGTTACGTCACGCTATCTATGCATCTACATGCTGCACACAGGTGAGATAAAATCCCACCTACAGAGAGTACATGTTGAAAATAGTTGCATCAACCACCTGTAAAACAGACAAAATACCTGGTTTATGATCAGCTTACATAAAAGGAGCAGCTGGAGGAGTTTCCTGGTCTGGTGTACTAAGAACTTCATGTCCATCAAGAAACTTGCACAGCTGAACAGTCTGTCTCCTGGTCAGTTGTCATTTCTGAGGCAAATTACTGATACAGTGGACATCTCACATTCAGCTTCCATCTCTTAATCATAAACTAGCTTGCTAGCTAGCTAGCTGCATGCTCCATGCTTCTTCCTGTCTCCCCTGAAACAACAATGGACATGTGCTCAGGAGTTTTTTGGATGTGCAAGTGAGCTGTCTACTGTGACTGAGAGAAGCTGAACTATGAAGAAAATCACATTTCGATGCTTTAAAAGCTGTCATGTCAATTTTTTCTACATGAAGTTCAGTTCACACATTTTAAAATGAACTAGTTCAGTTCATAGTTCACAATTCATAGTTCATATTTTTAAATAAGTTCACAGTTCTAAAAATGAATTAGTTTATAGGTTTTTCCCAGTATGTTGCTGCGAGCTACTACCCTCAGAATACAACATTTTCCTTTTGTTCTCAACCATTCATCCCATGCTTGTAGGTGGCTGCAGCTTTCACTCCTACCGTATAAAACATGAGGTAAACCTTGCTTGAATGATCTTTTTTTTTAAAATGAGGAATTATTGAACTATCTAAGGTAGGAAACAAAGGATGTTCCTCAAAGTGTAAAACATTAAAACATTACTTATCTTTTCATTAGGTCACTTTTCAGTTGTTTGTGAATGTATTTTTTCTGACTTTTTTTTCCAAAGAAAAGTTCTAGAACTTGGGTCATAAAAGTGCAGAATTCACTTTTAATGAAGAAGTAAACAAACAAAACCAAAACAGACATGCAGACCATATGTCTGCATATGTCACGTTTCTGAAAGCCGAGGGTTCCTTTTTCCTCAAAGGCTGCCGGTCTCTGACAACATCCTGCAGAAGGTTTCCAGCTGCGGCTGGAGATGAAGCCAACAGAGCTGCTGCTGGATGCTGTTATTTAGTTATGGCTGGAAGAGGATCTGTTTTAGCATGCCACGTTTTTAGATCAGTCTTTAGTTCACATACCTTGGAGAGCTAGCTGGGTGCTTTATTTCAGCATACAGGTTTGCTGTTGACATTGTTGATGTCCGGAGTTGCTTTTTGACACCCGGCGGGCAAAGTTTACACCAAAAGGCCAGATTTCTCATCGCTGACCTTTTCAGAAATTATTTAAGTTATCATATGAAGATGCTAGAGTGATTATTGAGGCAGAGGTGGTGCTGCTGCCTTCACTGGATTTTACCTCCATGTTTCACAATTTGATGACGCATGTGCGGTGTGACTCTGTGGGGGCTGGTGTTGCCAGATTTGGTGTTTTTCACCTATATATTAAGGCCTGTTTAAGATGTTCTTAACCCGGGATTTAGCCTGGGAGGCTCCATGGAAATCTGGCTCTCTCTTGAACAAAGTTCAGCTGTGAGAGAACTCTGTTTAGAATGAGTGCGCTCACAATAAAGTCCATCAGGCAGAAATACAGAGCGTTCAGTTCATGTTCACCCAAAATATGAACCAGTTCATGAACCATTGTTCAATAAACTCGTTCAGACACAACATTGTCCAATATATCGCCCACTCCTAGCTGAGAGAACTTTAAAAAGTAAAGCGACCAACTTTTCTGGTGTTGCTTGCTTACCACTGTCCACCGTGCCGACCACAGACGAGCTAACTAAAAATAACAGAATCTCTGCTTCAGTTTAATTTATCAGTTTTGCTGGTTTAAAAAAATCCTAACAAGGTCTTAACTCTGAAGACACCCGACTCCCGGAACTCAGAACGAGTATCTCGTTATGGGTGATCATGGTTAATTCCTGACCGGCTCTGCCTGCTTAGATGTGAATATGAAGCAGAAGACAAATAACTCGCACGTTCAAACCTGTTTTCTAACTAATGTGTTTGTTCCAACTGTTGAAAGATTTTTTTATGGGTGGCAACTGGAGCATGACGCCCGGACTTGTCTAACGCAGGAATGTTTTCACATAATGGCGAGTTAAGACATAAATCTTTCAGCGAAAGTCAGTTGATGTTTACGGGGCTGAAACTATACGGTCTGCTGAAGAAGAGTAACACCATCATCAAGGACCATCAGCGGAGTACACAATGGCATGTTTTAATATCACAAAATTATAAAGCATATGAAAACAAAGTTGAACAAATACAATTTCTTGGCTCAGTAGGTAGAAAAAGTCGAATATTTTTGCTTACATATTATAAACCAGTTTAAGAGAGCAGCTCACAAGAAGGTTTACCAACCAGGCGCCCCTTGTCCGTTGCCCTTCAGAAAACAGAATAAAACAAAATAATGAAATATGTCCTGAAAATGATGCTGCAGCAAAATTGACAAAATTCCTACTTTGTGTCTCTTCTGGTTGCAGCAGAATCACAGTTTAAGTTGGAACATTTTGGAGGCTTTTTCTGCAGAATTTTCAGGTTGGAGTGTGATGATCTCACACTAAATTTTTATCCTGTGAGTTAAAAGAAAACATAGAAGGTCTTAAAGTTGATTATACTAAAAATTTCTCATCTAAATATCTCACATAAAGTCCAGAACATTGACTTTATGGGTTTCTTTCAAACGGTCCCATAGAATATACTAACCACAACCCTAAAGCCCTGTTTCCACTGAGTGGTACGGGTCGGTATAGTACAATATGGGTCAGTATGGTACAGGAAGAAAAGGAGTGGTTCAGGCTGGTCAGGCGAGTGTTTTGATAGTAAGTTGGACCCTCACTAGGAGGCGAGGTTTGGCTAGCATAATGTCACGCTAGTGCAACGACAACAAATGCGACACAACTAACGACAATGATGCGACAGTGAGGAATGTTTATTTTCAGACCCGACCAGACCTTACTTTTATTTTACTGTTTATTTTTTCAACATCGAGTGAAAGTAAAACAACTGAACTCCCCCAGGATGTTTATCTCTAAAGCCTACTTTTGTTGTGATGTTTTTCTGTCCTCCCCTCACTCTCAGCTTTTTTTCTTTTTAGCTTAAAATTAGGATTTATACCACGTTGTGTGTTGATAAGCATTTTTTTCCTTGTTTTAGTAAAATATTTATTTTTATGTATTTATTTTTTTACAAAAAAAAAAAAAGTAAAAAAAGTTTAAACTCTTTTCCAACAAGCTTGCATCTAAATGGAGCTTCCTGTCTCTTTCTGTCTCTGTTTACCTGACCTGTACCAGAGAGAGTCTGCCCCGTCTTTCACATAATGGTATGACCCTAGTCTGTCCTCGCATCTGATTGGCTGTATGGTGTTCCTCATTATAATTAAACCCCATACACAGCCTTGAGCAGAAGGGGCTGAACAGTGGCTTTTCTTATTCACTACAGAACTGACTTCTTTGGCATTACTTATCACTAACAAATATGAAAAAAAAAAAAAAAACAACACAAAGAGAAAGAGAGAAAACGTTTTTCAGCTTCTGAGCTCGACAACCCTTAAAACCTGCAGCTGGACGTTTTTTTTTTCTTTTTTTTTTTTTTTAAGTTTACATTAACTCTTTATTTAACAGTGATCTAACTTTAAGAGTCAACGCCTCCTTGTAATGTCTGAAAATCTGCAGCATCATCACTGATGATGGGCTTGAAGATTTCCCAACAATCCACCTTTTGAACGATGAGAAACTTCTGTTTGGACCAAAATCGTCTCACAGTGAAAACTGAGGTGAAGAACACGATCCTGCTCCCAAACATGGACGGCTCATCAGATGGCAGACTACTGCCCAGCAGAATTGCAGCTCTTCTTCATCTCTTTACGTAAAGGAAGTTAGCTTGAGCAGCATCTAGAGGACGTTAGAGGTATTGCAGCTTATTGAACCTCAACAATGGAAACAAGGCGCTGAAAGTTTTGGCTCAGTCCATCACAGAAAACTGTAAACGTCTTCATGCACCCGTCTTTTTATGTTCATCATTGCTGTCGAGCAGAAACCTTGTGTCGTTGTATTTAATTAAATTTATTTTCATGAATAATTTCTATTACATGTCTCTCTCGTTCCACGAATTATGGAAAAAAAAATGATGAGCTTATCTTCTCTGCTGAAATTTAAACTCTTACAAATGGAAATAATTTGTGTTTTTAAAAAAGATTTAACATAATTTCCAGGTCTGTTTATCCCCAGCAGTAGGGGGCAGCATTAAGCCATCATTCCTGTAGTAGAAGAAAACGTGTGCCGTATTAAGCTGCCATGTAAGACCTGCAATGTAATCTAATATAATGAGCTACTGTTCTTTATACAGAAAACATGGACTCTATAAATGATGAGAGAGACATGGGGGTAGAATGGAGTCCAGTAACAAGAAGTCTGACAAACAGCCTGCAGATGAAAAGCAGGACTCTTTGACTAATATCAACCAAAGGTGAGATGCAGCGATATCTCTGGAAACATCGTTGGACGTAGGAGGTTTCTATCCAACAGGAAATGCTGGAAATCTGCAGTGAAATGACTCTTTTCTTTTGATGAGCTTATCTCGCCCGTTTTATGCTTTTAAAAAATATATTCTTTGTAAATGATGTTTTGTGTCCTTGTTTAGTAAAGAGAAGAAAACGAAGTGTCTATATTTCTGTCTGCTTGGTGGAAAAGCTGTGTGTCGTCACAGTTTCTGGGTTAATGTTGAGAGAAATATTATCTGAGCACAGACGCACAAAACAAGGAGGTTTTCACTAATTTGCAGGCAGACTGGCCCTTTATATGAAAGCTAGCTTCCACGTTCCCTTCCCTCCTTCAGGTTTTAATCCCATTCTGTTCGCTTTGTCTGGATGGAAAATCCTGCAGCGGTTTCTCCTCCTCCACCTGCATGTATCCACTTTTCTCTCCAGGCTGCGAGTCCTGACGCCGGCCTCTTCTGTGGAGGATGACGGCCGTCACCAGGAAACAGATCAGCCCCCCAAACACAAAGGTCACCATTAGACCCAGAAACCTGCAAACACACACAGACTGGTTAGCGTGGGTTTTTATTTTAGTAACAGGACCAGGCTGACGTCAGAAGCTGAGCCAGGACTATCTAAGCATTCAGAAGTGTCCAGAAACAAACCACAACGACCTCCAGACACAGACTAAACAAAACTGCTGCAGAGTTTTTAGGGTCTGAATGTGCAGCAGATTACATCATTTCCTCCCAACATAATCCACATTATCATCTCACAGACTGCTTCCTAATGTTAGGGTACCAGAATATGATAACAAATGATAAATATAAACTGAACCTGACGAGTAAATAACGATTAGAAGAGATCAGATCAGATTAGATTAGATTAGATTAGATTAGATTAGATCAGATCAGATCAGATCAGATCAGATCAGATTAGATTAGATTAGATCAGATCAGATCAGATCAGATCAGATCAGATCAGATCAGATTAGATTAGATCAGATCAGATTAGATTAGATTAGATTAGATTAGATTAGAAGAAGCGGATCAGTTTTAGTAGCTTTCTCCTTCCACTACTGGGGTGGAACCCCTTTGTAATAAATCATTTTACTCTTTTTAATGCTTGTAAGGGAAATGGAGGAGACTCATCTTAGTCTGGTGGGTATCCTCTTAATTTCTATGCTTGTTATTATATTTCCACAGTTATTTATGACCCTGGTTTAAGGTTGATGCTGACATAGCCACTCTGGCTATGCTGTGTCAGTGCATCCGGCGCTACTGGGCGACTTCAATCACCGCAGACCTGCAAAGTCCTTCTCTGACTTTTATCAGTATGTGACGTGTCCTACTCCCCACGTGAGGCATGTTGACCTCTCTTTGGATCTGTGAAGGGTGCATACAAGTCTGTAAACCGAACTCTGCTGGGAATGCTGCATATGTTCAGTTATGTCATACAAATCTTTGTGAGACCTCATGGAAGGAAAAGGCTTTTTCCACAAGAACAGGCAAAGGATGACAAAAGGTGTCAAAATATAATTAACCAAAGAAACATTTGCTTATTACACAACACAGAGCTCCAAAATCCCTCTCTCGCCCTGCGTGGGAGGGGCTGAAATCTATGATGGGGATGCAACCAAACAAATATCATGTCTCTCCAAACGAAAGGTCTGATCTGGTGCTTTCTAATGAACAAAACAGCTGTTTTTAACTGTTTTAATGTGAAGAATTGTCTGTTTTTAGAAGTGCTTCTTCTTAGAGCAGTGTTGTTGAAAGGAGCAACAAAGTTAAACTTTTCTGAGGAGTTAAGGAGAGGAAAAGTCCTGGTCCTGATGGTCCTGGAGGTGAGGTCCTTAAAAACTGTTCAGCTGGCAGATATATTTAGGTTTATTTTTTTAACATCCATCCAGCTTCACAAGGTCCCTTCACTCTGGAAAGATTCATTCTTCCAGTAGCTAAATCTGCATCTCCCAGACCCCCTAACAACTTCCCTGGTCATGACGTCATTTAACTGCAGTGGGTCCAGGATAATCTGCTTACAGAGTAAAGAGGGTACAGAGGTTCATCAGTACCGCTCCAAAGATCGTCGGTTGCAGAAGAACTACACAGTTCCCCTAGTCTTAAAAAGCCCAGACTAGTTCATGCCCTGGACTCTCTGTTGGAACTGCTGACATCAGGCCGACGTTACAGAGCAATAAAAACCAGGACAAACAGATTAAAAAACAGTTTTTCTAGAACTTCACAATACTAAACAACTCGTATACAGTGCGGCATGTTTTTAAAGGACCGAGCGCAGCAGGACGAAGGCAGGTGTGACGTCTCTGCTGGTGCTGCTTCTTATGGTGCGATTATTTGTATGTTTTATACTAACTTTAGATATAAAGTGATTGGATGGCAATTTTACATCTTGTTGTACTTGTTACAATGACAATAAAGATTATTCTATTCTATTCTATTCTATTCTACAATACTAGAGTCCTAAGCAAAGCCCGTTAAGTCCTTGCGGATCAAAGCCACAGTCAGGGAGCAGGTCCATCCTGACAACATGTAGGCCTAACAGACAGATATTCTTTTGTCCCTGCAGCCATCACCACATTGAACAAGTAGCTCTATTTTCTGTTTTTATCTATATATCATGGTCTTATTAGATATTTATTGTTGTTTGTGTGACTGTGCACTGACTGACTCTAAGGGATAATAAAGATTCCTTGAACCTTGAACTGAGATTTGGTGGCTGTGGAGGCCGTTGGAGTCCAGCGAACTCACTGTCATGTTCTAGAAAGCAGGTGGGCATGATCTGAGTTTTGTGACATGGTGCATTATCCTGCTGGAATCAGAAGATGCTGCACTGTGGTCATAAAGGGATGGACATGGTCACCAACTATACTCAGGTAGGCTGTGGTGGTTAAACCAGGCCGTGTTTAAAGTCTCTTAAATCTCCTTTCTTCCTCATGCTCAGTTTGAGCTTCAGCAAGTCGTCTCCACCATGTCTATGTGACTAGATGCTGCCATGTGATTGGCTGGGTTAGGGTTACGGTTACAAAGGGTCCACTTTGTCCTGTGTTTTCAGGAAGTTGAACATATGGAGCGGACAAAGTGGAGGGTTAACCTTTAGGAGCTGCTTCTCTTTGCCTACCTGTGTCTGAAGTTGTCCAGGTTGTAGTAGTGACAGGAAGTATTTTTGCCGCACTTGTTGCCCCACAAGATGCAGGTGGTGTCGATGACACTGCCGTACAGCACGGGGCCGGGCATGAATGCTGCACAAATACACAAATTGAGAAACTTTATCCTGCAGGGAAGTGAAACCAGCAGAAGTCTCTAGTTTGGTGGCTGTCAACCCATTTAGCGCCTGGTTTTGGTTTAATAGCTTAATAAAATCTCATATAAGTTACACAGATCAACAGTCAATGATCCACAGCTGTTATTCTATTAACATCAATACTTGTATTACTTTACAGTATCAGTACCTAACATAAGAATCTGGTTCCAGCTCCTATCAGGTGGTTGTTAATGACAAGAGGGTCCCTAACTGCCAGGAGCTGTAGATCAATACACCGATTAATTGATCATCGTCAGCATGAGGGTCAAAGTCTGACACCACCTGGCCCTGCAGCCTGGTTCTGTTTCAGTCTGTCCAGCTGCAGAACCAAGCTGGGGGAGAAACAGATCTCAGTGTGATCCAGTCAGAGTCCAGACCTCATCCTGACTGCAGGAACCAGACAGGCTGGAGGGGGAGGAGGACTGAATGTGGTCCAGTCAGAGTCCAGACCTCATCCTGACTGCAGGAACCAGACAGGCTGGAAGGGGAGGAGGACTGAATGTGGTCCAGTCAGAGTCCAGACCCCATCCTGACTGCAGGAACCAGACAGGCTGGAGGGGGAGGAAGACTGAATGTGGTCCAGTCAGAGTCCAGACCTCATCCTGACTGCAGGAACCAGACAGGCTGGAAGGGGAGGAGGACT
>JBAFSZ010000017.1:28492389-28502978 GCA_036919955.1 Melanotaenia pygmaea
AACCAAGGCCCCATTTTTGTGCGGTGGCCCTGTTTCCACCCTTGGTCCGGGTTTGGGGGGGTTTGCTTGGTTTGTTTTTTTTTTTTTTTTTTTTTTTTTTTTTTTTTTTTTTTGTATTTTAGATCATTCAGTTATTCTCCAAATTAAATAAAATTGAATTTGACTTAATTTGATTTCAAAGCATCATAACTTCCTGTGTGACTCAGCAACAGGAACAAATCAGGAAAAACTCCATGTTTAAATATACGGTGGATTTATTGTTGTTTAAAGCCACATGCCAAGAAGTAGACAAACTGTCATTTTCATGTCATTTTGTAAAGTTATCACTTCTTGCACAGGATGTAACAGGCTTAAGGGTACGACCAGCTGACACAACAAAGATCAGGATTTACTCATGCAGGGCTCATGCAGCTTTCTTTCTTGATTAAAATGTCACTCTTCAAAGACTTATTTTTCCTCTTGTGGTCAAGTACATATGATATATTCCAGAGTCTGAGGGCTTCAATCACAAAGGCACAGTCACCCCAGAGTTTGAAGTTTGAGCGTGGTATCACTAGCAGCCCCAGGTCAGCCAACCTGAGGGATCTGGAGGAGGAGTAAGGGTTTAAAAGATCTTTGATGTAAGTGGGTGCCAGTCCATGCAGTGCTTTGTAAACTAACAACAGCAATTAAAAGTCAATTCTGAATTTAATGGGCTGTCATTGGAAAAAGGCCAGAATGGGGATGATGTGGTCTCGTTGGCAGGTTCCTGTTAAAAGTGTTCGTAACCATTTGTAAGCGTAAGAGAGTAGACTGATTAATGCCACTGTGTTGTAAATTGCAGTGGTTTAGGCGGGTAGAAATGAAAGTGTGGAGGACTTTTTCAAATGGCTTGAGTTTTGTGATGGTGCAGATTTAGAAAAAAACTGCTTTAACTACTGAAGTCCCCAGTTTTTCTAACTTAAGTGATGCATCAAAGATGAAAACATAGTTTTTGACTTGAGGTTTGATGAAAGTGAATAGGTTACCAAGACTATTGGATGCCTGATTGTATTGTCAGAGGGACCAAAGAGAATAATTTTTGATTTACTGTCGTTGAGTTGAAGGAAAGTAGCTGCCATCCAGGACTTTATTTCATCAGTGAGGTTGTTGATGTTGGTGAATTTGGACTGGTTATTGAGTTTGAGGGGAAGGGCGAGCTGGGTGTCGTCAGCATGACAGTGGAAGGAGTTGTTGAATTTTTGAATGTATGTATATGTAGAAGAGAATATGACCTAGGATTTAACCTTAACTTAACCTTAAGATTGTGCCAATTTGTACTGAGAAGCTTTTATTGTTGAGGTAGGAGATGAACCAGATCAGAGCAGGGCATTTATACCAGTTCCATGATGGAGACGCTCTATTAATGTGGTCTATAGTTTTCCAGCATGTTATTATGGATTAGGTAGGGGAGCAACTGATTGAGAATGACCTTTTCGAGAATCTTGGACAAAAATGGAAGTTTGGAAATAGCTCTGTAGTTGCTGGGTAGTGTGGGATCAGTGTTGGGGGTCCTTAGAAGTGGCTGGACAATTGAAACAAGTTGATACATGCCCTGTAGAAACTTAAGTAGATAAAATGTTGTGACTCCACAGATGTTTTTAGTCAGAGCTCCAAACAACAAACAAAATAATACCCCTGGTTGCAGTTGACATTATTGGCTGTGCAGAAAAAATTGTCTGGGCAAAAAAAAAACATTTTTTTGGTGGATCCCATCAGACATTTTTTTATAAAAATAAAAAAAATATTGAATTTGTATTATTTTTATATTTCTTTTCCAAGGCTCAACACAGTAGGTCATATATGGTACAATTCATGAATAATATAATATAAACAAAGTTGTTTGTTTTTTTGTTTTTTTTTTAAACATAAAAGGGTCTTTTTAACTATCTGAAATTTAAGTTCTATTGTATCCAGAAGCTACTTCAGATTGTCCCCACTACAAAAAAAGTTCAGTTGTCTGCATATAGGATACATTTTAGTAAATTAGAAACAAAACATAAATCATTTATAAACAATGTAAACAGCAATGGCCCAAATACAGAACCCTGTGGCATCCCACTTGTAACCTTCAGCAACTCAGACTCTATTATTTATATGTACAAACTGATACCTGCTATCTAAGAAGCTTTGCAGCCAATTGTGGGCGAGTTCCTCAATACCATACTGTTAGAATTTATTTAGGAGCAATGAATGATCAACAGTTTTGAATGTAAAATAAAAAAAACTGCAACGGTATGCTCCCTTTTCTCAGCAGCATCAGCAATTTGTTCAGTAAAATCCATAAGTGCCAGTAAAGTGGTAGGTTTTTCTGTATCCATTTTGTTGGTTGTAAATAAGAATGTGCTTATCAATAAAGATATTTGGTGGATTAACAAGTTATTTTTCTGTAATTTTTTATAAAAGTGAAATTGATCTGTAGTTGGATAGCACGTTTTTATCACCAGATGTATACAGAGAAATTACTTTAGCTATTTTCACTTGTGACAGAACTTTTCCAACCATCAGGGTCAAATTACAGATATATAGTTGTACAATAAATTGTCTTTTAACTAAAAACATGGTGAGCTCATTCCAGTCAGCTGATTTTTCTTCATCAAATTTTAATTTCATCATGATCAGAAGGAGATAATGATCTTTCTACATTAAGGTCTTTTGGGATGGACCTTGATGCTGAAATGTTTAATTATGCTGGAGCGTAATTCTTTGCTGACCAGGCCGTAGATGATGGGGTTGATTGCTGGAGGAATAATAATAAATAGAATGCTGAAGAACTTTTCCATGTTTTGGGAGATGGATGGAAACCTGTAACTCACAATGATGACCAGTGAAGCGATCTCATACAGGACATAAACAACAAGGTGAGGTGTGCATGTCTGAACTGCTTTGATGCGGACACTCTTATCATTTCTGCCTTGTTTTGCAGAAGCACTCAGGATTCGGATGTAAGAAAAAGCAATGATGATGAAGACCCCTGTACTCAAAGTCCACGTCATGGCAAGACCTAGAAAAATAGAAATGAGGTAATTAAAAAATAAAACAAAAACATTTAAAATGAATATCTAAAAAACTGAGCTGAAGCATTCATCAATCACATGTTGTTTGTACAAATAAAGTTTTAACCTAAAATCTTCCTACTGCACATAAAGAGCACTATGAAAAAATGTTGCAGTGGCAGCTTTTGTATTCCTGTTGAAGGCAAATGCAAAAACAAAACTTCACTGTTAATAAAGGCGCACACCGTAGATGTTGTTTACTGGAGTGGGAATGCAGGCCAGGTTGAGAATGCCGCGGTTGCTGCAGTAGACGGTGGATGGTTTGGCTGCACAGTGGGACATTTATATGGGAAGCAAAAAGGGCCACAATAAGCAGCAGGGCAATGATCCAGGCCAAAGCGCAGCAGGTGTGCAGCCGAGCCGAAGTCATGATGGCGTGATACCTGAGCGGCTCACACACTGCAATGTACCTGCAAAGAGAAAAGAGCTCAGTTCTTTCAGTGCAAAGTAAAACATTTTTAAACCGTCAAGCTTTTCCCGTTTAACTGCAATCAATGGCATGAGTCTCTGTAGTTGATTGAATTCCATGGTTATGATCTGTTCTAGGTGGATGACATTTTAAATGCATCCATGGTAAAGCATTGTGTCCAAAGAGTCATGAATATTAAAAAGATTTTAATATTTTAATTTCCTAAAAATAGCAGCTATGATAGAATTTCTTGTGTAAAAATGAATAAAGAAAGACATTAAACAGAAAAAATCTCTAGAGTGGAAGATTCAGGAAATAGGAAATGGGATGACTTGCAGTAAATGACATTATATGAACAATTAATGAAAATCTGTAAAATACTGCTGCAGCAAAAAGTTTCACAACCTGAAAAGCTCCTCATTTCCTCAGTGATTTCATTACCTGTCATAGGCCATAGCACCCAGAATAGTCTGCACGGCTGCACCGTATGTGTGCACGCTGAAGGCCTGAGTGATGGCCAAGATGTAGGTGATCTTCTTCTGTCCCATCAGAAAGTGTATCATGAGGCAAGGCAGCACTGCAGTGGCACCCAGCAGATCACAGACTACCAGGTGACACACCATAATAAACATGGGTCTGTGCAGGCTCCTATCTACAACAATGACACACACTACTATACCATTCCCCAGCAGCACCACGATGTAGGCAAACAGAGCCAAGAAGAAGAGGAAAGGGCCGTAGCCTGGTGGTACATCGAAGCCTTCTAGATCAAACACAATCGGCTGTGTGAGAGGAGTGACCGTGGTTTTGTTCTCCATCCAAAGCAGTATGCTTCTGTAAGAGACAGATAAAAATGTTTAAACACGTGTCCTCAGAAATCAGAGAGCGTAATGTTAGATTTTTATCCTCCAAATGCGGAAATAAATTCTTATAAAATTTTACTCAACAAAATAAATCACATCACATGATGAAATAAACACATGACTTTCAACTCCTTCAAAAGATCACACAGTTATACCTCCAAAACATGCATCTGGCATCTAATCAGAGAGCCTCAAAGAAATATATTTTTAGTATAGTAAATATTAGTAAATATTATTAGTCAAAAGAAAATAAGTGTGTGTTGTCTAATAATTACGACTAGAAACCTTCTGGGGAACGCATGAGTCTGTTCTGCTCTCCTCTCGTCAGAGCACCGATGCTGCTCTGACTTGTTGACAAGTGTGTTGTCCTTTTAATAATTTCACCCTTTCCAGTGTCAGCTGCACCATGGGGACACCAACAGGAAGAAACCTCTCTGAAACGAGACGGAAAAACAATGTGTATTGTTTATGATCTTCACAGTACTGACAATAGAAATGATTTTGTTGAACACTCAAGAGTTCAGAATAATGTTTAGACTAACATGAAGAAAAAAAAAACAACCATTCACATACTGCTGTAGAAATGCTGTGGCCTTCTCTGGGGACGAGCCACTTTAAGAGTGGACTGAGGTGAAATGGAAATTGTACTTTGATGTCTGTCCTGTTTTTTATAATAGCTAGGGTTTGCTCAGAGTACACATGGTATACCATATTTTCCAGATTTAAATAGTAATAGCCTTTTACTATACCTGAAACAATACCCAAAGTACTTTACATTACACAACACATTCACACACTAATAGTAGGAGCTGGCATGCAAGGCGCTAACAATTACCCATCAGGAGCAATTTGGGGTTCGGTGTCTTGCTTGTGTTGCCACGAGTTCTCCAGGACACGTTCGAACCAGCAACCCCCGGGCTACAAGACGACCACTCTTCCCACTGAGGTATGCCGCCCCCACGTTTAATGTGAACCTCAAATTAAAATTGACCACAAAACACAGATACTAATAATGTTTTAATATTATTATTTATATTTTTTTCATTATTGCTGAATTTCCATATTCCTGGGCCTGACAGGGAACACAGAAAATGGGAGAAGGAACCAAAAAAAGAGGAACCTATGACACGACTGCCGTCAGATCGACTCACTGTGTCGAAACATACAAACATTAAAAAAGATCTCCATCTGCTGGCTGACTGATGTATTTGAGGGGAAGTGTTGACAAGTCTTCATGACCTCATTACTCTCATGTGACTCCTTGCCTCATGTTTGACTCAGTGTTTAATAAAGGATACACTATATTGTCAAAAGTTTTCACTCACCCATCCAAATAACTGAAATCAGGTGTGCCAACCACTTCCATAGCCAGAGGTGTATAAACTTCAAAGCACTGAGGCATGCAGCCTGTTTCTACAAACATTTTTGAAGGAATAGGTCACTCTCAGGAGCTCAGTGATTTCCATCGTGGATCTGTGATAGGATATCCAGTCATGAAATTTCCTTACTCCTAAATATTCCCCAGTCAGCTGTCAGTGGAATCATAAAGTGGAAGCGATTAGGAATGACAGCAACTCATACATGAAGTGGTCGGCCCCATAAAATGTCTGAGCGGAGTCGGCGGATGCTGAGGCGCATAGCACACAAAAGTCAGCAACTTTCTACAGAGTGGATTGCTACAGACCTCCAACCTTCATGTGGCCTTCAGATCAGCTCTAGAACAGAAGAGAACTTCATGGATCGGGTTTCCTCGGCTGAGCAGCTGCATCCAGGCCGTACATCACCAGAAACAATGCAAAGCGTCAGATGCAGTGGTATAGAAAGCGCCACCAGTGAACTCTGGACCAGTGGAGACCCGTTCTCTGGAGGGACGAATCGCGTTTCCCCATCTGCCGATCTGATGGAAGAGTCGGGTATGGTGGTTGCCAGGACAACGGTACTGGTCTGACTGCTTACAGCCAAGTGTAAAGTTTGGTGGAGGGGGGATTATGGTTTGGGGTTATTTTTCAGGAGTTGATTGAATGTACTGCACCTTTTTACGTTGCCCTTATATTAATGTGAGTGCAATCAGTTGGCATTGCTGCAAACCGCCTTTTGATTGGCCTGTTCTGCAACAGCGTAGGAACCTTAATGTAATAAGTCATATTTTTTTTTAATAATGCCATCCAAAACAGCTGGTATTACTTGGCTCAGGGATGGTGGAGATATATTGCAGACCTAAAATAGAATGTTAATCATGTCAAATCAAATCAAACTTTAATTATAAAGACTTTTCATGCTGGGACAACGCAAAGTGCTTTACATGAAAAAAATCAAAAACAAAATAAGCTTTTGCGCAAAGATGACTCCCTGATTTCTGTCTCTGAACTAAAAGTAGTATAAAACACTAAAAGTGATAAACATGTGGCTTGATGCTGCTGTGAGGAAACAAAATCATGGGGATACATCCACTTCAGAAGCCAGTCTACCTATGTCCTACAGTGGCTGCCATCATGGCAACCACCCCAATCAGGGCAGAACAGGGCCCACACCACAGTCATAAGCCTGTAGTGCCGGGCTCCAGCCACCCAGACAAGGGCGATCACCGCAGCAACAACCCCCAGACTGAGCAGGCCGAACCCCCGGTGTGGAGGATCCTCATGAGGAAAACACTGGATTTTAAACAAAGATTCAATAACCTTAGGAAACAATAATCTAAGAGTAAGTAAATCAATAAATAAATACAGTTGAGTAAAATTAAATTAAAATAAAATAACAAGACATAAAATTAAAAATAAATGAGGATCAAATAAAATCTAGTTTTAAAACTGGTGTAATGCGTTCTCCCCTCTGGTCCTCCTCAGAACTCATGCCGCCTGAAGTAGCTGTAGATTCAAAATGGACTTTTTGGGAAGACCAGAAAGCAGGGAATTACAATAATCTATTCTACTAGAAATACAAGCATGCATCAGCACTTCTGTGTTGGCAAGAAGAAACATAGTAACAATTGGAAAATACAACACAGGTGATATATACGATGAGGAATGATGGTGGTCTTGGGACTATTGTTAACAGAAAACGCCAGAACTAAAGAAAATAAAAGACTGGAGACAGCATGAACATGGACTTTATTTACTTCCTTGTTCCACAACCAGATCGCTCTCTTGAGTGGCTACATTCCGTACCACGTCATAATCCACGCAGTCAAAATGCACGTGTTGTCGGCATTCCCCTGAAATATTAAACATGTTCAATGTTCCCAGTTGTCAGCTACAACCCATTTCGGAGTGGATTATCAGGACAAATCGGCTCATAACACACCACAGACCAAATGATAATTGGACAGCGAAATCTCACCATGATCGGGTGTTTGCCATCTGAGGTTGGGAAGAGGCAAAATCAGGACAAAAACAAACCAAAAATCATAATGTGTGTACCAGGCCTAAGGTAAAAACCATTGTGGATCCATGAGCAAGGTCCTCAACCTCCGACTGTTCCCCGGGTGCCGGAATCTGACAGCTCCCTGCTCCTAGCAACTAGGATGGGCTAAATGTAGAGATAGAATTTCCCCTCTGTGGGACTAATAAAAGATAATTTTGCAGCTATGATGTTGCATTATGGGATTGTCGCTGAATTTTGGCGGAAACAAACATTCTAGAACAAAGCCAACATTCTTTGACCAAGATAATGTTATTTAACTTACCGTTAGCCTAATGTTTATTTATATACAATAGATATAGCGTTTTTAGTTCTGTTTATCCGAGAGGGTGGTGACAGTTTCAGCTGCTTTGATTAGGGGGCGTTCTGGGCAGCTATGTATTCTGGTTGCTAGCCTTGGCTGTTTAATCTTATACCACAGAATAGAAGGAATATCTAGATCACCCAAACCACTGTCATTACCCTGCCAACAGTGATGCTAATAGAATGCTGTCATGAAGTGACCACTTGCGTATCTAGACTCGGCGGATGGAGATTCGGAACTGCTAGCCACTAGCAGTCATTATCCACACACAGCTAGTCACATTTATTTGAAGGGTTACCCATTGCATGCCCATTTAGAGGATGCGACAGAAGGTTCTCTGTTTTGTCAAGTTTTGCATTCCATCTTTCTAAGAAGCAACGCAAAGACTGCATTGAACATGTAGAAAACCCTCTAGTCCAGTGTTTCCCAATCCAGGTCCTTTGGGGCCTCCTCCCCTGCTTGTTTTAGACATGTTCCTACTCCAACACACCTGATTCAAATTACTGAACTTCCTCATCCAGTTCTTTGCAGCCTGTTAACGAGCCATTCATTTAATTCAGATTTTAAAGTATGGTTACATCTAAAATATGCAGGGCAGGGGGTCCCGAGGACCTGGATTGGGAAATACTGCTCTAGTCTAAGAACACCTGTTGCCAGTGAATCAGCAAGTCAGCATGAGCCATCTAACATTAATTATTCTGATGATGAGCAAGAAGAGCCTGTTGCAGTTGATGAATCCCTCTTTCTTCAGAATATCACACTTTTCTATCTAAAACTTAAGGCAAAACTGCTATTACCAGCTACAATACAAACTATTACTGAGGAATACCA
The DNA here is from genome assembly GCA_036919955.1 of Melanotaenia pygmaea. NCBI lineage: Eukaryota > Metazoa > Chordata > Actinopteri > Atheriniformes > Melanotaeniidae > Melanotaenia > Melanotaenia pygmaea. The sequence goes on from JBAFSZ010000017.1 coordinate 28,501,288, forward strand.
AAATGTCCATGATGTCAATCTGACAAGTCTGCTTTATACCTTGAATGAGAAACCAACTGTCCTTGGAATCCCAGAGGCCACAATTAACAACATTATGGATGAAATGAGATCTCCTCACTGTAACAGTGGACCTTTAGCACAGACAAGAAAAGAAAGATGGCTTTTAAAAAAAAAACATTTTAATTGCATTGAGCCGGTATTATTATTAATAGGTATCAATGAAAAAGATAAGGAAACATTTGCCCAGTTTGTGCTTATTAAAGAAACATTGGCTGCACTTTTTAAAAGCAAGTTCATGCAGGAGCAGATTACAGCAACACGTTCCCAACCGTTGTCACAAGGTATTTTCCAGGATGTAAATAATGGGAAGGGAGCTCAGGGTTTAGCCATCTTCTCTTGGTCTTATCCTTTATCAGGATGCATTTCAAGTGGTTCTTCTAAAAAGAAACACAACATTCTACCAGTTTACCTCACTCTAGCACATATTTTGCCTCATAACAGATCGTTTATAGATCAAATGCAGCTGATACTCTTGTGTAAGGAGAAGGGCTTCAAATATTTTTGGATGGACAAGGTATTTGAGCCCCTTATTAAAGACCTGAAAGCCCTTGATCAGACTGGCATCAAGATAAGTAATGGACAAATGGTCAGAGGTTGACTGTGTGCTATTTCGTGTCACAATTTAGGGTCACACAGTATTGGCAGATTTGTTGAGAACGTTATGCTAACATGCCTGGCGTTATGCCGTGTGATATGAAAAGATCAAGTTTTGAGAGTACAGAACAATCTTTTCTGAATAATCTACAAAAAAATAGAAAATGGTGATGCAAATTCTGAATGTGGTATCAAGTCAGACTCTCCTTTTAACCAACTGTCCTTCTTTCATGTTTGCCAGCCTGGATCACCCCATGTCATGGCCATGACCTGTTTGAAGGCATTGTTGCAATGCTGCCCGACAACTTGTGCTGCAGCTTAGAAAAATTGTAGAGCTCATTTGTGCACCAGCGATCACTACAGATGACGTTGCTTATCTTAAAATACTTTTTGAGGATTACGTCTACTTTCGAATGAGCCCAATGAGCTCCTGAAACCCAAACACCATTATTTATTTCATTATCCAGAACTCATTACCCACTTTGGTCCCCTAACTCACCTTTGGACTCTCAAATTTGAGAGCAAACACACGTTCTTCAAAAGATGTGCTAGGAAGTTACAGAATTTCAAGAACATATACAAGACAGTCCCAGAGACACCAGCTCTTCTGCATTCTTGAGTGCAGGTGAAATGTTTTAGCTACATGTGTTGGATATAGAAGTTACATTGTATGTAAATGACTATAGTGATAAAATCCGAGAGGCTGTTGTTGGTTTGCATTTTGAATCTAAAGATACAGCAGCATCCAGGGCAGGATTAAAAGTGCAGGGGCCCATGGTCACAGAGTGTCTAAGGGGCCACCCTACCCATGGCAATATTGTGAAAATTGTCCATGACGCAATGTAAAACTACATTTCTAACATTTCTCAGTCAGTGGTGCCAATAGCAACACCCTACACATTTATGTACATGTATGTACATTTGTTTCATTTTCATCAAGGTGGTCTACATTTTAATCATAAATACAGTAGTAGCGGTTTAAAAGTTCCCCTGTTTCCATGATGGGTCCTTGACTGGTTCTTGACTGGTCCTTGACT
>JBAFSZ010000017.1:28518867-28531529 GCA_036919955.1 Melanotaenia pygmaea
GTAAAGATATTTATTTCTTTTAACTTCAGTAAACAGTTTGCCAGTGATTATTGAGAGAAATAGAGACATTTGTACTAGTTGTACTTAAAGATGTTATGTTTTAGTGTCTTTTTTGTGAATAGAATAGAATAGAATAGAATAGAATAGAATAGAATAGAATAGAATAGAAAGTACTTTATTAAGCTCCAAAGTGAATTTAAATTGTTTGAGTGTTAATAGTGAAAGATTGGCTTATATATTTAAAAAAAAAAAATGAAAACAAGAAGAAAAAAAATATTAGGTTTATTTTTTATCTTTATGCCTTCTACCTTCTTTGCTCAGGGTATCAGGAGCTATTTTGTCAGGGACTTTATGCCCCTGGTAGGGTCACCCATGGCAAATAGTTCTCTAAGGGAGAGACCAGACAAAGTTCAGCTCAAAAGACCCCTATGATGATTTTAAAAAAATAACCAAACAAAAAGAAAAACTATGGACCCAGGTTATTTTGCCCGGACATGGGTCTAACCCGGGGCCACCCTCTGGAGACAGGTGGGGCATGGAGGCGTGTGATTGGTGGCCAAATCTTTGTATATTTACCCATGAGGTCCGGTCAGGCTCAGCCTGAAAGGGTGACATCGGCCCCCCCTCCCGTGGGTCCACCACCTGCAGGAGGGGCCATAGAGGTCAGGTGCAGTGTGAGCTAGGCGGTTGCTGAAGGCGGGGACCCTGGTGGTCTGATCCTTAGCCTATACACCAAACAACTCACCCTTTTTGGAGTCCTTGGATGGGGTGTTGGAGAGCACCCCTTTCGGGGACTCCCTTGTTCTGTTGGGGGACCTGAATGTTCACATGGGCACTGACAATAAGTCAATTTTGTAGTCTTATTGTTGGTCTTGTGGCCGCATGTCTTGGACACTTGGATAAAGAGAAGGGCAGAGGTGTTAACTTGACTCAGATGGTGGGGGAGGATGCCGGTCAGGCCTATTAGTCCCAAACGTGTTGTAAGGGTCTGCTGGGAGCTTCTGGCAGAGTCCCTTCTTAGAAAGAGTTTCAACTCCCATCTCCAGGCTCTGGATGCTGTAGGGCTGTCTTGGCTGACACACCTCTGCAGCATCGCATAGACATCAGGGAAAGTTCCCCTGGACTGGCAGACTGGGGTGGTGGTCTCCCTCTTCAAAAAGGTGGACCGGAGGGTGTGCTCCAACTACAGGTGGATCACACTCCTCAGCCTCCCTGGTAAGGTCTATTCAGGGGTGCTGGAGAGGAGAGTCCGTCGGATAGTCAAACCTCGGATTGATGAGGGGCAGTGTGGTTTTTGTCCTGGTTGTGGAACAGTGGAGCAGCTCTAACCGTCTACAGGGTCTTGGAGGGGGCATGGGAGTTTGCTCAACCAGTCTACGTGTGGTTTGTGGACTTGGAGAAAGCCTTTGACTGTGCGCCCCAGGAACTCCTGTGGGGGGTGCTGTGGGAGTATGGAGTGCTGGATTCTCCTGTATGAGCTGTCCCTGTACGACCAGAGCCAGAGCTTGTTACTTATTACCAACAGTAAATTAGATTAGTTTCCAGTGAAGGTTGGGCTCTTCCAAGTCTCCAGTCTGTTGTTGATTCTGTTCATAACTTTTATGGACAGAATTTCTAGGTGGAGCCGAGGTGTTGAGGGGATCCGGTTTGGTGGCCTCACGATTGGGTCTGTGCTCTTTGCGGATGATGTTGGGCTGCGATCTTCAGCTCTCGCCTGAGTGATTCACAACCAAGTGTGAAGTGGCTGGGATGAGATTCAGCACCTCCAAATCCAAGACCATGGTCTTCAGCCGGAAAAGGGTGGATTGTTTACCCCATGTTGGGAATGAGGTCCTGCCCCATATGGAGGAGTTCAAGTATCTTGGGTTTTGTTCAACGAGTGAGAGAAGGATGTAGCGGTACATCAACAGGCAGATTGGTGCGGCATCTTGAGTAATGCGGACTCTGCATTGCTTTGTATTACTGCAATAATAAAGATAATAAGAATTCTTTCCTCCCGTCTTTAGTGAAATAGCAAGTAGCTCAAACATCCAAAAACATGCTTATAAACTCACTCAGAAATGATCTGGGTCATCGCTCACCTGCCCTAGTGCCCAGTATCCTGACAGCCTTATTTTGTTGTTAAGTTTTTTATCTGCTTTCCAGCCATCTGTTTTTCAGTGAGGTCAAACTCCAGCCTTTGCAGAGCTGCCTGCTGTGCAGGAGCATGTGTTGAAAAGCTTTTCAGACCTGTGCTTTCTACCATGTATCAAAACAGTTTTTATATCTTCATCACATCAGTGAGTCACTGCTTTCTTTTCTTTTCTTTTCTTTTCTTTTCTTTTCTTTTCTTTTCTTTTCTTTTCTTTTCTTTTCTTTTCCTGTCTGTTTTACCTGATGGGGCATGATTATGCAAATTACCCTGAAGCATTGGCACTTCTTCAAAGCAGCTCAATAAACTCTCCAAAAACTATTACAAAGTTGCATGAGTAACAAGTTGCAGAATATTGCATGTCCCATTGTTGTTGCATCATTTCAGTCATTAGGAGTCGGAGCCACTAGAGAAGAGACAGTCCTGAAGGGATGCCCCTCAGCTGGGAACACATCATCAACAGGTCTCACCAGGAAACTTAACTCGCCGGGAAAGTTTACAGTCAAATTTTAAACTTCACTGCATAACAGATCTGAGGATGATGAACAAATGGTTGAAAATATTTCCTTTTGTCGCCCGATATGAATCAGTCAGGGGTCATTTACTATGAAAAGCAAACAAACGTTTTCTTAGATGCAACAAGTTCTAAATATTTTCTCATTTGTTTGAATTTTTCATTTTCCTCAACGATCAACATCCTTCTCTTTAGATGGTGACAGACAAGTTGGACAGTCATGTTCCCATTATGTCCCATCAGCTTGCTGTCCCCACATCCACCTCTGCATCAGTGGTACCTTCACACAGATGAAGTCCTCCATGGATGCATGTGGGATGATAGGTGACTCTTGAGGGGAGAAATGGCTCCCAATCAGTCATGGAAGAACGGGGACAAAGTTCTAAAAAAATCTGACCAACCCAAAACCACTAGGATCTGATTCAGCTCCAGGTTTTACAGTTATGTGGTAGAAACTGGAGTCATTTTGCATTGACCAATAGGTGAATGCATTTTCTTCTTTGTTGGCTGTTTGGTCTTCTCCTGCAGTAATTCACCGCCGCCTCTGGTGGAGAGTGGAAAACGCTATTTAAAAGGTCCAATTCGTCTGAGTCGTGCAGCGTGAATGCAAACTTGGGATGGAATACTGCATGCCCCAGCTGAACTGAGTCCCTAATCATAGTCCAGCGGACTATCCGTGCAACCTGAGAAAGGTTCTCCTGGTGCTCCTGAGGCCATCTGTCTTATTGATTATGGTGCCATGATGGTTTCTCCTGCAGTACTGTCTGAAGACTGGAAGCTTCTGACCATCAAACAGTGATTTCTGAACGTTCTTTAGACTCCTTGAATGTTATTCAACATTCTGCTCTGCAGATGCTGAAAGGCGAAAGTTCTTAACAATCTGTCATTAAGAAATATTTGTTGATGATTCTCTGATGGAGCTTAGGCCAAGCCATGACCCATCCTTGATAAGGCCTATTTATGCTCCCTTACTTGCTTAAATAGCAACGTGCATGTCAAACATTGTCATACGCCCCTGTGCTCATACTTCCATGCGTGTTTTTCATTGCCGTGGTTGTTAAGTCAGTTCCTCCTCTAGTAGACAATGCTGAGTTCAGAGTTATGGGTCTTTAGAAGAACTGAACTTTTGTTGGATGCTGTTTTTGTGCTCAATCCTGACACCCTCACCAGTTACTCTGTAGATTCTATAAATTATATAACTTTTCTATCTTTATCTGCGGTGTGTTGCTCCATCAACATTTTCTCATTTTCTCATTACAAATTAATTTGGTCAATGAGGACACTTAATATTGTTAATTTGAACTTGCATCTGTTAAGTAAATATTGTGTATTTTGAGCCTTTAAAAGATCTTTCAGCATCTCTGGAGCTTTCTGTTTTGTGCATGGTCTATGTCAGATTATTCATGTTCGATATTAACTTCTGATTTCAGTTTGACAAAGTTTCCCATGCAGAATTACTTTTGTGTTGTAGATGCAAAAACTTACTCTGTCAAGGATGAGGAGTCTGGTTCTTAATTGAAAAATGATTACAAGTTTATTGAACACAGAATTAAAATACAAAGAATAGAATTGCAATTCGAGAGACTGTTCAGAGGTCTAACAGCACAGAGATCTGAAGAGAATCTGATAAAAAACACACAGGCAACAACTTTTAAGTAGAATGATCGCATCACAGCACATCATATATCTTGTAAGGTAAAAACAAAGAGACTGTCTGTTCCTCACACAGGATTAGACACTTACTGAGCACATAAACAACCCCAGTGACATTAAGGCAGGGTGCCCTGCTGGGTCATCCTGAAGATATCTGGCTAGCCAGATAAGTCACACAGGTCAGTGTGAACTGCTCTAAGGAATGCATCAACTTACGATAGCAACAGGCCACACAGCATTAATCTCTGTTACCAAGAACTTAAACAATCTGTTTACCTTGAGAGTGATCAGTATAGCACAATATTGAAGTGAATATATGAAATTTCCACAACAGTGTCAAGTAATTTTATAACTTTGAAAACTTATAGTCACCGTGTTTATGACTCCCCCTCCCCCTTCTTTCCACTTCAACAGGTCATTTAACCATCTGGAGTCCATGGACATGCTGGTGGTTTCAAATTGTTTGACTTATATTTATCAAACTTCCTATAAGTTTTAAATTGTGTCAATAGACCAAGAAAATATGGGCGTGCAGATTTGAGTAGGTGGAGGGTGGGGGGAAAGGGTCGATGGTGCTCTTGTTCCCGGGGTGTGCAGCTGGAACATCGGGGTGTGTGCTGGCCTACGCCGGGTGGCTGTCTGGGGGGGGGCCTGGTCTTCCTAAGGATGTTGCGGGCCTTCTGCCTTTAGGGAGTGGGGCGCCTCTGGGCTCCTGGGGCCCTTGGCCCTTTGTTTGGGCCGCCCTGGGTGGCCGGTCCATGGCGGGCCGGCGGCTGCTGATCTTGGCCCACTGGGACCTGTGCCGCAAGACCGTGGGGGGCTCTTGTTGGGGCTCTCCTCTCTCCTACTTTCATGATATGTCTTTTTGATTTGGTTATTATTTAAAAACTTTTAGTGACTAACAGCTCTGTTTTTTTTTTTGTTTTTTTTTGGTTGTTTTTTTTTGTTTGTTTTTGTTTTTTGTAAAAATTGTAGGAAATTTTCTGGTGTGTTCTTGGACAGGCGTAACAGTTTGTCTAGTGATGGTGTGGATTGAAGGGTCGTTTCCTTCTGTCTGTGATGTTTTTGTCTCCTTTCTTCTTTCCTTTTTGCATCTTTGTGCTATTTTCCATCTTTTGTGTCCCCTCAGTTCAGCACCAGCAAGATTACATAGATTTCGTGATTCAAAGTAAATAAATAAATAAATGAATCAGACAATCAAGAGGAGCCTTACCCATAGGCCTCCCCTTGGCAGAGCAAATTTGTTCAGCATGATACAGCAACCAGATTATCATTTTGCTGCTATGATGCTGGACAGGACAGGAAAAAAATAGACCAAGAAAAATGAGAGTTATGATCAGTTATTTACAGCATAGATTTCCGTGTATATTGCCATTATGTTTGGTGCAGGAAGAAACGGTAAAAGCAGGTGATTGTGAGGAAAATGCTGCAAGAAAAAAAAAAAAAAACTAATAAGTCAAACATGATGTTTCTGGTTGCTGAGGAAGAGGAGAAAGTTGTGGGAGTGACCAAAATCCACCAAAAGCAGATTGAAGTGCTACCATGCCATGGAAACATCCAACCTGTGACATCTTCTCTGTCTTGTAGTGGGCTGGACCTGGTTTGTGCTTTTTGAAAACAATTTTTGTGGCATCTGGAAACACCTGATTATTCTGTTATTAGCTCTACAAAACCACCAAACACATTAGCTGCATAATGATGCAAATAGTTCTTTATTACGTTGCCAGATTGTTACATAATTTTTTTAAATAAACTATTTATATTTGCATTTTGAGTTATAGAAGTGTGTTGTTAAAGGTTTGTGATTTTCACACAAAAAAAAATCAAACTTTCCAATTTGGAATTTTTGTGTGTGTGTGTGTGTTTGTGTGTGTGTGCGTGTGTGTGTGCATGTGTGCGTGCGTGCGTGCGTGTGTGTGTGTGTGTGTGTGTGTGTGTGTGTGTGTGTGTGTGTGTGTGTGTGTGTGTGTGTGTGTGTGTGTGTGATTGTGTTAATACACTGCCTTTTGCCTGCTAAATGCAGGTTTAGGCTTCAGCTTCCCCGCAACCCAGATTGGACCAAGTGGTATAGAAAACAGAAGGATGGATGGATGTGTTGATACAGGAGATCAGAATGATGATAAAAGCACACGTGTCAGGTTGTGTTTAGAAGAATAAAACCAAACAAGGCAGCTAAAGTGGTTTAAGGTAAAAACAAAAGTAGTTAACAGCAGCTAATTATACCTAGAGGGTTAACAACTATATCCATATTAACTTCTTGACTGTCTTTACTTGAGTAAAAAGTGAAGACACTTTCTTCTTCAATGGCCACCTCTGGATAATTAAGACATGGTTTAACTTTTGATTTTAAACAGGTATTCAGACAAGTGAGAAGAATTTGGGGGAAGTCAACATAATTAATGGCTTACGGTAAGAAAGCCACATGAGTTTAAAGATATCCACAAATTCAAATTCTACAGCTGGATCTTAATTTATTTTGTTTGTAAATACATATCACACAGTTTGATCAAATTCTCTGTAATTCAACAGCATTTAGGATTTAACTTGACTTCCTGCAAACGATTCATTTCACTTTTGATATTTTCAGATCTGCACAGCAGCAGATTGTCAGGATCAATGTGCCTTCCAGAAAGATGCAGGTTCGTTGTGAAGTTTTGTATCATAAAAATGCTACTGAGTAAAAGCATGAAAATAGTTTGTTTTGTCTCTTTGCTGCATCATCCTCTGGCCTGTAGCGTCAGCATGATTAGGGACAGTTTCTGCATCTGTGTCTGGACTGAGTAGTCCTGGAGCTCTCTGAGCTCCCACGTGTCTAAATGACCAGAAGGTTAATTTAATTAGAATCTGAAAGGTGGTGTTCAGGGAGTGTTTGACAGGGAAATATTGTCTCCCAGTGGATACTCCTGCTTGCAAACTGACCCTGTATTGTTCCTTTCTGTTCTTTTCTCTAACCTGTTCTCTGCTTTTCCACTCGATGTTTTTTTCTTGCATGACCTTTGTTCCAGTTCTAGTTTATTCAGCTTAGCTGTCATTTAAGTTTCATCATCTGCACCTCTGACCCTTGAGTCACTAAGGTTCTGGTCTCTGGTTGTTGTGTTTGCTCATGCTTGTAGATGCCTGGAGCTTTCTTTACCACCTCCTGTACTCAGCATTGGCCTTAGAGCTCTGATGAACATCCATTACTGGGCCTCTCATCCTCCCAGAGGACTAATTACCATCTGAAACTGTTAAGTGTTTGTCAGGAAGCAGCTCAGAGGACCTCATTAATGACTGCCTCTGTTTCAAAAACATTAATACTCATTAACGGTTGCTGTGGCAACCACAACACATGGTGATGCAACTGGTCAACCACTAGGGGCAGTGTAATCCCTGGGCTCCGGTCATTCAACAATTCATGGTTACTATTAAAAAACACTCCTGCAGGATCACACATTGAAACTTTAGTGTTTTTAGTGTCACTCTTGCACTGAAGTTTGCTGCAAGTCAACTTCAGATTAATTTAGATTTAAGAAAACATCAAATGCACATTTTAAAGTGTTTAACAGATGATAGAGCATCTTTTCTTTCATCAGCGTCTCCTTCATGTTCTGGCTTTTTGCTGAAATGTGAACATGCTGTGGAGTCTGGGCCTCTTAATCTACAGTTTTTAGTAGTTAGAAAGCCTTTCAGACTTCAGATTTCTTCCATATAACATTGTTGGCCTGTTTGGGTTGATTTGCAACGCTGCAGAAACTCTGCAGTTCAGTTCATTGCAGTTTAATCACATTTAAACTAGACAGGTAGACGGCTTCATAAACTTTATTGGAAAATTGTGTTGACAAAGTCGCCGGGAGATTACATATTATGATAAAAATAATAATGATAATTACTGATAAAGCAGCCTCACAGCAAGGTTGCTGATTCGAGTCTCAGCTGGGCGGAGGTGGCCTTTCTGTGTGGAGTTTGCATGTTCTCCCCGTGTATGTGTGGGTTCTCCCTAGGTACTCATGCTTCTTCCCACTATCCAAAGTCACACATGTCAGTTTAACTGGTCACCCTGGATTCTCCCTAGGCCTGAGTGTGGGGGGGTTGTCTGTCTCTCTGTGTTGGTCCAGCGATGGACTGGTGACCGGTCCAGGGTGGAATAGACTCCAGCTTCCCTGCCACCCTGGATTGGAATAAGCAGTACAGGAAATTAATGATAATAATAATAACTCTCTGACCCCTCCCAGCTCACAACTTTCAGGAGAGGCCATAGGGGTTGAGTGCAATGTGAGCTGGGTGGTGGCCCAAGGCCGGGACCCTGGCGGTCCGATCCTCTGCCGTAGAAGCTAGCTTTAGGGACGTGGAATGTCACCTCTCTGGTAGGGAAGGAGTCGGAGTTGAGCGGTTCCAGCTCGATAGCAGTGCCTCGATGGATAGCTTAGAGTCTGGAGCCGTCTGGAAGAAGGGCTAGACTCTCTTCCACTCTGGAGCTGCTCCAGAAGTCTGGGCATACTCGTGAGCTGCGTTTTACATGGAGCACTTTTGATCCAATGTAGTATCTAATCAGAATAAAAATGCATCATGTAAACACCTCAGCTTATCAGATCGGCCTCGAGTGGAAACAACTTTCAGTCTGATGGAGAGGGCTGGTCTTTATCATTGCATAATCAGATCAGCAGGAGAAAATCAGCATGTCTTCGCTCATTCTGATGGTTTCTGTGGTGGACGTTGTTTCTGCTCATGCTTGAGCCACGTGGGGGTTCGGTTAATGTGGTGATACAAGGTTTTTATTGAATGTTTAAGAAGATTAAAGCACATGAAGACAATCAATTTCCATTAACAGGTAAACTCCAGTTAATTCACAGTGCATGATTGGCTGCAGTCTGCAGCAGAGGTAAGGCTGAAGTCAACCAGGATGTTACATTTGTTTGGCTCTATCTGCTGGTCATTGTTAGTCACTGCAGCATAAACTTGAACGCTCTCATCCACATCCAAACAAAATGCCACCAAAAGAGCATATTGCAGCCGTCAAGAGGTGGATGACTTTAACTTGATAGGTTGATTACAAAATAGAGCTTATGGGTTGTCTGAAACAGCACGATACAAGCCAAGAATACTGAGACTCAGGAAATAATATTTGAATAATGTTAAAACAATATACTCACCTTTGGTTTAAATTGTGCCATTTAGTTTCTTTTCTGGGTGAACGGTGACTTCAGCCTCTGCTCTGCACCTCTGATAAACATTAATGTGAAGAAATACAAAGTTTATTTGGTTGCTTCACCTTTTATTGCAGTTTTAAGTGCAAAGTTTTGTTTATAGTCACAAAGGTCAGCAACTAGATTAGTTTAATGTAAACACCCAGTGATTGTTCCAGAACATTTGCTGTCAGGCTCAAATATCTCCTGGTTGATTCTCTACACCATCAACATGAGATCTGAGAACATTTACAGAAAGGGAACCCAGAAAAAAAAGTTTTCTTTTGACGTGCACTCACCGTCCACTTTATCAGCTCTGTCTGGTCAATATCCAACCAGCCAATTACATGTAGTCATGTGGACATGGTCGGGATGAGCTTCAAACTGAGCAACAGAATGAGGGAGGAAAGGGAATTTTAGAGACTTTGAACATGGCAGGGTGCCTATAAGATAACATACATTGATTTGTACTCGTTTGCAAACAGGCAGGTCAGCTCAGCTGACTCTGGTGAAATGTGCTCTTGCACTCAAGTGTACTGTTCCAGCATCGTGTTGCACTTTCCCTTCCATGGTAACCACACAAATTCAGCCAGAAGCAAAAGAAATTCAGAAACACGTGATCACAAACCGGCCAATCACATGGCCGGTTGTTCAAATGTAATACAATCAGATTTCAGTTATCAGATAAGATCAAATCTTGAAAATGGGTTGTTCACGTAATCCAATCGTAGTTGTCATCCAGATAAAACCCTCAGTTTGGGTTAGGATCCAGATAACCAGATTATCCTGATCCCAACAGAGGGTAGGATTACAAGGTGGATTTCAGACAGAACATGCGGTACAACCTAACAGTTGATCATATAATAGAACTTTTGATTGGGTGCACTTTAACCGTTACTGTGATAAAGTGGTTAACATAGGGCTATAGGCTTCTATTAAGCCTTTCGGCACAGTACAGCAAGAATAAACATATCATGTCCCCACGAAACAAACCCCCAAACAATTCTATAACAACCACATGTACAATAATCAATCTTTCTGTCAGTCATCACAGCATAATCAGAAAGAACCTGTCATGAATAATGTCTAACGATTACATCCCTCACTACACGTCCCGTCTGTTCCTCATTCTGACAGAAGGCCAGATGTTCAAGGTTCAAGGTTCAAGGAGTCTTTATTATCCCATTAGGCCAATTTGTTGTACAGCAAGCAGTAAAAACACAGTCACAAATACACAAATAACACAACATATTTAAAAGGACTATAATAAAAAAAGATAAATAAAAATAATTAAAACTCCATGTTCAACAGGGCAATGGCTGCAGGGACATAAGAGTACTTGTGTCTATTAGTCCTACATCTTGGTAGGATGTACCCGGCCCTGATGGAAGCAGCAAAAATTTATGAGCCAACGGGTGGTTTTCGTCTGCAAGGATTAAACGAGCCATGTTTAGCACTCTGGCTTGATGCAGGGCTGAAAGGTCATTCAGGGAAAGCACTGTAATTTTCCCACATAGTCTAACAATCCCCTGTAATCTATTATTGTTCTTGAGAGAAAGGGAGTCGTACCAACAGATAAAAGAGGAGGTTAAAAGTGATTCAGTAAAACAAGAATAAAACATTAGCATAAAAGTCCTGTCAACATTAAAACTACGAAGCTTCCGATAAAAAATACATGTGCCGGTGAGCCTTCCTGCACACAGTGTCCACATGAAGGTCAAAGGTCAGCCTGTCATCCGGGTGGGTGCCCAGATATTTATGTGTTCACCAACTCTACTGCCTGGTTCTCCATCCTGACAGGAGAGATGTTTAGACGATTCTTCCGAAAGTCAATGTACATTTCTTTTGTTTTGCTGATTTTGATATTTAAGTAGGATGACCTGCACCAGTCGGTGAATTCTTTCACTACAGGTCCATGGTCCGGGTCATCGCTGCTCAGCTAAGACATAATAACTTAGTCATCCGTCAATTTAATAATGTTACGACCTACGTGTTGGCTGCGACACTCATTTGTATGTAAAACAAATAATAAAGGTGAGAGGACGCAGCCATGTGGGGATTCTATGGAAGAGTAGGGGGTGTCTGACAGAACACCATCAACTCTCAGACGTTGTGGCCGCTCTGTTAAAAAGTCAACCAGCCAGGCTACAAGACCAGAATGTTGTGGGAGTTTCTTAATCTTTCTGCTAAAACGTGCAGCTTAATACAATTAAAAGCAGATGAAAAGTCAACAAATTAAAGACAAGCAACGGACCTGGCTCCCTCTAGATGGGTTAAAATTAAATTCAGCAGGATCCAGATAATTCTGGACACAGGTCAGGTGTGATTCCTTAACAATTTTTTCGAAAGGCTTCATGACCAGGGAAATTATAGCAACAGGTCTGAAGTCCTTAGGCGTTTTGGGAGATGCAGATTTGTTCTGCTTAAAGACTTATATGCATCTTTCACGGATCCAAAGCAGAGGTCAAGACATTTCCCATGTCGAGTTGGACACGTCACATATTGATAAAAGTTAAGAAAGGACTTTGCAGGTCTGCAGTGATTAAACCCAGAATAAAGTGCGGTGCATCTGGCACTATCCCCTGGAGCCGCTGTACTGTTTTTAGCATACCTAGAGTGGCTACGTCAGTGTTGGCCTTCAGGTGAATATAAACCAGAGTTATAAATAACTGTGGAATTTCTCTGGGTATATAAAAGAGTCACAGTGATACAGACAATAATTCAATGTCTTTGGTGCACAGTGTCTCCCTGACAACCACTGTTCTTCACCAGATCTTATTGACATAGAGACACACCCCTGCCAAGTGACTTGCTGGTCACTGCAGGGTCTCTGTCAAGGCCATAGGGAGCTCCAAATCCGCCAATTTCCAGATCCGACTGGGGATCCTGCTCTTTAAGCCAAGTCTCCATCAAGGCCGAGAGAAAGGCGTCCCTATACTCAGTCAGATATTTTACATCGCCCTGAAGTTCATCCACTTAATTCCGGAGTGACTGAACATTTGCTAGGATGACAGTTGGTAGGGGCATCCGGCGGTGGCTCAGTCGCTTCAGCCTCTGGCGCAATCCACCACGTCGCCCCCTCTTCCTCATTCACCTCTATCCGAACGACCAGGGGTCTCATTTATAACCGTTGCGTATGCACAAAATGGGGCCTGAAACTGGCGTACGCCTCTTTTCACGCAAAGGTTGTGATTTATAAAAA
>JBAFSZ010000017.1:28572126-28582859 GCA_036919955.1 Melanotaenia pygmaea
GTTTAATCTCCACTGGCAGTTTGTTCCACTTGTTTGCAGCATAATAGCTAAATGCTGCTTCTCCATGTTTAGTCTGGTAAAAGGAAAGTTTCAGGTTTCTTTAAATCAAAATGTTGTTGAGATGAAAGACTGTATCTAATGCCATTGATTTTACTTCTGAAGTGGCATGCAAATCCTTGCATGCAGCATCTGATGCAGGCATGGAAGACTTATTAAAACTTGTGTTTATTAAAAGATCTATTGTTTTGTTTGTTTTTTTAAAACAATTGATTCAGAAGAGACAACAGATGCAGAGCTGAGATGAAAAGGTGTGCTGTCACCTTAATGTCCACCAGGGGGTGCCCGTGAATTTCAAAAGAGAGAACAAGCGACCTAAAGAAGACTTATAAATGTTTTAAATGATCAAACTCACTGCTGGTCTTGGAATAAACCAGATGAGATGTGACTGTAGGATTTACTGGTGTGGGTAGATATGTCTGGTTAGGAGTCATGCATTTCATTTCTTCCTTTCATCACTATCTAAACATACTCAATGACACCAAAGTCCACCATTCAACATTTCATCTGGTTACAGAAAATTTAAACTATTTCCTTAAAGTGTGTTTTTATTCAAAAAGAAATAATTATTTTAAAAAAAATTGTAATTTTCAATCAGTCCACAAAAAGATTTATTTTCTGTTTTCATTATAGAATAAATTTCAGATTTGATTAAGAAAAATTTGGTAAAAAAAAAAAAAAAAAAAAAAAGTTAGAAAAATAATTAATTTCAATTTTATAAACACAATAAAATCTTTGGTGCTTGTGTCTGTTAAAGACATTTCTTGCTTTTCCAGTATTGGTTTAATCTTTCATATTTATTTCTAGGATTTTTATATTGCATAAGAACCGACCATATCAGTCCAGTGACTAATTCCTCAATGATTTAGTCAATTAAAAAATTGAAAATGCTCCCAGTGACCCATCGGATTGTGAATCAGATTCACAATCAGCTCGTATTTTCCATCACATGGTAAAATGTCTCAGTTTATCATCCATCATGTTGTTTATCTTCTACTGGGAATAAAATATGGCTCGATGAGATTTATAAATCATTGTATTCTCTTTGAATTTACATTTTACAGTGTCCCAGAGTTTTAATAAAACAGTTAATACTCTGTGGCTTGTTATTAATCATCCGTTTAGAGATGAGCAGTGTTGTGACATTTAGTCTGTGGTGACATGCTTCATGTTTTCTGTGTAAATATTCAAATTTTGAGTAATAGATGGGATCAGTACATACACATTCTAATTTATGTATTTATGTACTAATTCTAATTTCTATAAAAAGTCCAATAAAAACACGAAAAAGAAGCAGAAAGGTTTAATCTAGAACAGTCTAAAAAAAAAATTAAACAGATTTTTTTATTTGACAAAAATAATTAAAAAATAACCTGTGACTAAAATATCCATAGATTTAATTAAAATCTAGCTTGGGTAATTTCAATCTTTTAATAGTCTAAATCACTATAAATGTATTAAACGCTAAATGGATCGCAGAATAAACGGATGTTCTTATTTCCTTCTTTCACTTTGAAAAGGAACATTGCGTAACGACACGCCCTCACTCTCTGATTGGCTGAGTCACCTGTCGATCTACGATGACGCAGCCAATGAGAGCAGCCGGCAGGCGATACAAACTAGCCGCCGCCATGTTGTGTCTCCGGGGGCCCGGAGGGACGTCCGGTAGTAAACAGTAGATGACGGTAGAGCCCGCTCAGCTGCTCGCAGCACCGGGACCGCAGCTGGAAGCCATGAGCCGTCCGTCGTCAGCTGGAGGTGGGGGACTCGGTACAGGGAAAACAAGCGGGGGAAAACACGGAGGGTCAGTGGGCGCCGCTTCTGCAGCCGCCGCTGCCGCAGTCGCCGCGGCCGCAGCAGCCGCCGGTGTGGGCTCCGTGGCCGGGTCGGGGTCTGCCGCACCTTCCACCGCTGTGTCCCTGCCCCCGGCCGGCCTGCCCGGCCAGTCGTCGGAGCTCACGGCGCTGTTCGAGTGTCCGGTGTGCTTCGACTACGTCCTGCCGCCGATCCTTCAGTGCCAGTCGGGTCACCTGGTCTGCAACCAGTGCCGGCAGAAGCTGAGCTGCTGCCCGACCTGCCGAGGCCCGCTCACCCCGAGCATCCGCAACCTGGCCATGGAGAAGGTGGCTTCCACGCTGCCGTTCCCCTGCAAGGTAAACCCGCACACGGACACAAGCGCTCACTTCTCTTCGCTCCACTTTGCACACAACTTGTTGGCGCGTGCACACAGATGTGCTTGTCTGGTGACGTCAGAGGGGCATGCAAACAAACGTGAAGTTTGGGACCACATCTGAACCACCTGTTCTCACATTTGGAAACAAACTGATGTTCTAACGTGTTCATCGTCACTTCTCGATTCGGAATTCTTCATGATGCGTTCACTGTATGTAAGAAAAACGTGAAGTGGGGGGTGAAGGTCTGTCTTGAAGACATTTAACTGGGAATTTGGTTCGTGGACTAACTGGGGGTTTCCCATCTCATGAGACCAGTTACCGGGTGTGAGTTAGCCATCCACAGACCGTCTGATGTCTGATTCCATTACAGCCACATTAAAGTTGAATTGAGCAAATTAGATGCCTGAAAGTCGAATCCTGAGGAAGAGGAGGAGGAGAAGGCAGGTCACAGAGGTGTAAAGTTAAAGTTCTGAGAGCAGATCAAGGTGAATATTGATCATAGATTTTATTGAAAAACTTCCTCAGAGGTTTCCATATTGACATGACAGCATCACACAGTTGCTGCAGATTTGTCGGCTGCATCCATGATGAGAATCTCCCGTTTAACCAGGCCACATTGGTACTAAAGGCCCCAAAGTGGGCCAAGAAAATATCCCCCACACCATTACACCAGCAGCTGCCTGAAGCTTTGATGCAAGGCAGGAAAAAAAGGCAATCCATGGATGGATGTTTTCATGATGTTTCCACCAGTTTCTGAACCTAGCATCTGAATGTGGAGCTGAAATGGAGACTCATCAGACCAGCAACGTTTCTCCATCTTCTATTGTCCAGTGTTGGTGAGTGTGTGTGGAATGTAGCCTCAGTTTCCTGTTCTTAGCTGACAGGAGGCACCTGGTGTGGTCTTCTGCTGCTGTAGACCATCCTCTTCAAGGCTGGTTGAGTGTTCAGAGATGCTAGTCTGCAGACCTTGGTTGGAACCAGCGCTGATTTGCTCCGATCATCTCAGCTTGTAGAGGAGTATTTGGGATATGATGCTCTCGGAGGTCACAGCAGCAGATTAGAAGGTGTGAGTAAGAGATGAAGGTACTTCTCCATCAAGGAGATGACACTGCTGTGAGATGAGGACAGATTGGCTCAGTTTGAGGTGTTTCATGGAAGGAGAAATGATATGTCACTGATTGGGGAGGGAAGGTGCTGCCTTTAAGCTCAACATTTAGGCGTTTTCGTCCTTAAATGCTGACATGGATTCATAATATCGCTGGAGGGATTATCAGGTTTACGTTGCATGTTCTGCTGTTCAAACCTGGTTATACCTTAGATGTGTTGTGTAACCAGGGGCTCACAATGGTTGCCATAGTTAACATGTATCTTAGCCGCCATTATTTCCACCATCAACAATGAGCTGCTTTGGTAATCCTGGATTACAGTTCTACTGCTTGTTGACCCCTCTTTCCTGTCCTCTCCACCTCACCCGTCCCGCAAGATGGCTGTTATTCCTGGTTCTGGTCCCGATGGAGGTTTTATTTCTTAAATCTGGTCGAGATAGAAGTTTTCCTTCTAGGTTCTAGTTCTAAAGGAGATTTTCTTTCCTGGTTCTGGTTCAGATGGAGGTTTTCCTTTTCCAGTAATCTGATTAGAGCCCGACCGATATGGACTTTTTGAGGCTGATGCTGATTCCGATATTTGGCAGAAAAAAATTCAGATAACAGATTAAATGGCCGATTAATTAAAAAAATATATATGAATAAATGGGTTCTATTTTATTTATATCATTTTAAATTTGCATTGTGAATTTTTACTGCTGGGCAATGATTAATTTTTAATCATGATTAATCATTTGAAATTAGGGCTGCAACGATTAGTCGACAATAAAAATGGTGGACAATGAATTTATCCGTCGACTATTGTCGGCAAAAAAAAAAAAAAAAAAAAACTACATAGTGAAACATTGTCTTCTAATCCTTTCTCTGCTGAGAGTTGCACACTGCACATGCACAAAGAGAGGGAAAAAATACAGAGTGAGACATCGTCTTCTTTTTTTTTTTTTTAAATCTCTGCTGAGAGTTGCACATGCGCCATAAAGTCCGCCAGGGGAAAAATATTGTGCCGGACCAGGGAGGAAAACCGCGGCGGAGAACGTTTAAAAGTCTGGGATAACGTCACGTTAAACTTACAAAATAAATTAAATACATGTGAGGTTTGTAAAGCGGACCTTGCGTACCACGAAAGTACGTCTGCAATGCTCGAACATTTAAAGAGGAGGCACGTCGGACTTACATAACAACCTCATGCAAGATTTCAAAGCTGAAAGTGAAATAAGATCCATTTATAATAATCATGAGATACATAATCCGATTGGTCGACCAGCCGTTTTAATAGTCTGTGATTAATCGACCATCAGAATAGTCATTAGTTGCAGCCCTATTTGAAATGTTGTGATTAACTGCATTATATGCAAAGTGTGCTTTCCTTTGAAAGAAGGCCATTTGCTATATGAAAAAAATGCAGTAAATTTTGGTTTACACACACTAAATCAGGAGTAGGCCTGTCACAATAACAAATTTTGTTGATTATTGCGATAAACGATAACATTGCATAAAGCGATAATGGCATTTTCAGACCATTTTCAACTAAAATAATGACAATGCCATAATAATGCAAACACCCTTTCAAAAGATCAAAAAACTTTCATTTCTAAAGAACATTTTACACTGGAACTGGAAAAAAATTTAAATGACAAAACAAAAACAATAAATAGAACGGATTCAGTCTTAACAATGAATGCAAACCAAACACAACCAAAAACAATAAGTATGATAGATAACAAAGTCTCTG
This sequence comes from Melanotaenia pygmaea, assembly GCA_036919955.1. Classification (NCBI taxonomy): domain Eukaryota; kingdom Metazoa; phylum Chordata; class Actinopteri; order Atheriniformes; family Melanotaeniidae; genus Melanotaenia; species Melanotaenia pygmaea. Next base: position 28,577,193 of record JBAFSZ010000017.1, read on the forward strand.
TTCTGCAAATAAAACTGCCCTTCCAAAAAAAATAAAAAATATATGGCAAAACTGGCAGTTAGTACCATTGTATTAAAAGAAAAAATATAACAAAACATACTGTGTAAATAAAATCAAATATCCGTAGCTTGTTTAGTTTGGGAGATTTCAGGCAAGAAATTCCAGCCTATTCACTTTGTGTGGTTTAAGGCAAGACCACTCAGGAGTAGCAATGCTGCCAGCTGTGCTGAACATGTTCTCTGAGCTGGTGCTTGTTGCACAAATGTACATGTATTTTTGAGCCAAGTTGGCCATCAAAGGATATCTTTTTTGATTGTCATACCACCACATCAAGTAATCACAAGATGTATCAAGTGCATCTTCTTGGAGGAACCTGGTCAGCTCTGCATCAGCCTGCACTCTTTTTGGAAGTGCAGCCTGGGTCTGACTGGTAAGATGAGCTCTTCTGTCTTGAAGGAGGTCACTCAGCCTCTCTCTTTTTGGTAAGAGCGGCAGCTCTTGCCACCTTCTCCACTTCCTCCTGGCCCTTTTAAGTCCGGTAGCTCTTGCACAAGTTGATGTTTGAGATCATCCGATGCCTCTGCATGCTCCATGCTGCCACAATACATTGGATCAAAGATGGTGGCCTTTCTCAGGAGAACTTGGACTGCAGGTTAGCTGCATTTTTCATCCAGAACCCGCACGTTTTGTTTAATACTAGCTGTCAGTGCAGTGTCACCGGGGGGTGGGGGGGGGGGGGGACATCCTGCCGAGTTGGGTCGAGGTGGCCATGTTTCCTGTCTTGAACAAGGACACGTCTTATAGCTGGGAGTCGATCCAACACCCACTCTACCATCTTCTACTTAGTGCCGCATCATTTTACAACATCCTGTGGGAACAATGATATTGTTTTTGTTCATTAGTGTGTATATAAATACATATGCGTACATACATACATAATCGATTATTTTATTATTATTATTATTATTATTATTATTATTTATTTTTTTATTTTTTTATTTTTAGATAATCCAAGAGCTGCTTGAACTTGACCACATATCAGAGATGGCAGAGTAAAAGTGCATGTCTTTGATCTCCTTCAGTCTTCTTTCATGTTATTGTAAAGTTGTGTAATTGCCGTTAGTGACATGTATGTTCATCCAGGCAATTTTTACTGGCTGTCAAATGTTTGCACCATTTCGTGCTGTCCTGTACCTTGTCTTTCGGCTGAACGCCCCAGTGATCGCGGACTGTCGGGAAGATGGAAATGGCCCGTCTGAGTCTTTTCTTCCCCAGCTGGGAAACCGGCTGTGTATCATTGTGTTTTAAGTTGTAAGTTTGTTGTTTTGCCACGTTTAGTTGATATTGTCTTAAAACAATATCAACTAAACACACAGGTTAAGTGGTTCACCACGGTCATTTGCTTTAAACCCAAAGTGCTCCCACACTGCAGCTGTGACTTTCGGCTTTTAAAGTCCATTTACGTTTTTTCCCTTCCTAATCCCATCTTTCCCTGGCTTGCTGCTACTCAAGGCCTATGAATTCGTGAAACTTTGTTGGTGAAGGTACAGCTGCCTTTGACTGGCTCTTGTGCTGCAACATGCATGCATGTGGCTCTTCGGACCTTCCACAATGGCTCTTAATACACGGCTAAACATGCTAAAGAAATAACTGATGTTTTTAAATATAATAACAAACGCAGATTTTACCACTTTCAGTGTTTTTCATTAAATAATTGCATTGAATTTCCTCAACATAATGACATTAAAAGTTCCAGTAATATATATTTTTTTATCTATTTTTGTTGTCATTAGGTTAACTGTGCACTTTTATGTTTTATTTGGTAATTTTTAATTCATTTATTTTAAAATAATTTTTCACTAATATCTACATGACATAGAAGAAAGTCTGTCTACTGCAAAAGTTTGATCTATTTTTTTTTAAGCCCAAAAATAGAAATAAAAATGTTGGTCTTCAAAAATAACACATTTCATAAGTAGATATTTATCAAAGATTTATAAATGGTCTTTTTTCAAAAGCGCTCGTAACATCTGCGTCTCTAAAGGATTTTATTTAGTCGGCTGAGGGGAAAAATTACTTTTTGGATTGGAAAGGCTGCAGACCCCTGCACTAAACACAAAAACAGGTTTAGCAGCAGTTTCTCTTTTAACTGCAACAGTTAAAATAATTCTTCATATACATTTATAAAATCAAATATTTGTGACAAAGAAGGATGAATTGTTAAGGATTTACTAAGTAAAAGGTAAAAAGTCAGCAGGATGAATTTAAAGCTGTGGAGCTGCTTCCTTCTAAACACAGAAGGAACAATATGTGATGGAAATGGTCTGGAACTCATGTTACTCCACAGCAGCCTGAGTCAACAGCCTGTTACAGCTTGAGTCACGTTCTAGTATTTTCTGACAAAGTAAAATTTAGAGTGACAGGACATCATGACAGTTGCTGAAGATGGAGAATTATCTTCATCATTTTAACTTTTCCTTCCTCGCTGCTTCACATCGCTCCTCCTTAATTGCATCTCAACACACAGCTGATGGAGTGATGAACACTCGTTCTGTACTCCTAGATATATTTTTATACACTTGTGTTATTTCTTCAGTTACTTACTGGGTTTTAAACTGTTAGCTAACGCTATGCTATTTTGGCATGACCACAGCGATGTTGTGCTAACATAAACAAACGGGCAGTAACTTAAGCTAAGTTAGCACAACTTTAGCAATGCAACGTAAATGAAAAGCATGTCAGACACAACGAAACACAACACTATCATGACACATGGCAAACAGAGTTTCACAACACCGTTATAAATGTACCTGTCTGCAAGCTCCGCTACGCCACCCCTCTAGTGTTGGCTGGCTCTAGCTACTGTTTAGTTACTGATAGCAGCGAGGACTCAGAATTTAATGGACTCAGAGCGCCATCTAGTGGAAAAATGGGGTAATGACATCATTCTGCACAACTTGACAACTTTTTAATGAGAAATTAAGAATATGTCGGCGTTTAATCAGCAAAATTCCGGCCAATAAGGATTGTTTTTAAAAGGGCTAAAATTGGCCGATCAATCAGTTACTCTATCAGGAACTTCTGGTCCTGATAGAGGTTTTCCTTTCTGGTGCTGATCAATGTTTTCCTTTTTGATTCTGGTTCTGATGGAGTTTTTCCTTCCTGGTCTTTGTTCTGGTCCTGGTCTCTTTGTGAAATAAGATGTGTTTTGGGTTTCAAAAATGCACATGTTTATTGGTTGGGTAAACTCCCATGGACCCTCCAAGACCCTGCTCAGAGTTTAGATCTGGTCTACTGTTCCAGGACCAAGCAGGTGTTCTGGTTGATCACCGTCATCTCAGGAGTTGTGGATCTGTTTTCATGCTGTCCGGATCCTGGAGGCCTAACCTGAAATTTTGCTTGAAGATGATTGAAAAACCCACCTGAACTAATGGATTACACCTGCTCCAGGTGAGAAGGAGTTGAGCGTGAAATTACACCAAAGCAGAACAAAATATAAACTGAGTTTGTTTTGTCAAATTAGCCCGATAGAGGTTAAGAGAAGATTAAGTGTCTTTGTAATCTAATTTCAGCTTACAGCTTGCAATGAAATAAAACAAGCTGCTCCTCTTCCTCATTTACATTTCAAAACCCTGAATAGCTAATCTGCATGCAGACACACTTCCTCCTGCTGCCTGCAGTCATGTTTGTAGCTGCTGCCAGACAGCCAGCCCACCGCTGGTCTCTGAACATTTCTGCATCTCCATTTGTTGTGAGGATGCTGCTCCAGGTGAATGTTTGCAGTCAAAAGACTCAGAAACAGACTTCCTCATTAGTTTAGACTTTAAGCTGTTGATTCAAGCAGTAGCAAAAATGTGGAGCCATAGACCTTAGTGATGGACTAGCACAATGTTTCTCAAATAGGGGTTCATGTACCTGCCGGGGTACGTGGAAGGGGTACATGAGAAAGTAAAAAAGAAGAGAAAAAAAAAAGAGGGATAACTTGTTGTTGGTTTTTCTATCATTTGACTTAATAGAGGTGAGTCAGTTCATGTGGTTAGGATTTACTGCATGTGAAAATGTACACGTATGTACATTTACAATAACTTCTAGAGCTGGAAAAATTTCTCTGATCATAACCTGAAATTAAATGTTTGGTTTTGCAGAACCATGTACACATGTAAAATAAATTAAATGTGTAAATTAAATAAAAATTGAAACAAATGAAATAGAAATCAGGGGAAACATGCCTGAAAAATTATTCCACGGTGAGTACAATGTTGAAAAAAGGTTGAGAAGCACAGGACAAGCATGTTTAAACCTTGATGTTTGTAATTTGTCAGCCAACATATCTGTGTTTGACTTAGGATGGTACAAGAATTAAACTTTTATCTGCTTCAGACCACACATAAATATAAATCATGAAATTATCTTTATGCTGTAGAAACTAATATTAACTGATGCTTTAGAACCTGATTTTAATCTTTAAGCTGTGGTTACCTAAACCGGTTGATGGCCCCTTTCTATGTTTAAAGATGGCTGACAAACGTTTGCTGTTAATCTAACACAATGCAAAGTTTTGTGATCCTTGTCAGAGTGAAATATAAAGCATCTTATATTTTGTATTGACTTGATGTCAGAACCACTTCAATTCTTGCATAGTAGAAAATGTGCATGTGACGTTTCTGAGGCTTTGTCCACCTTGTGGGAGCCCGGCTACTGTTTCAATCTACACTTTCATCTTTCTGACTGGTAAAATTATGTTGAAAACAAGTCTAAAAACACACTAACGGCCCTACTTTTCTGTTGCTGAGTTCATATGTTCAACCAATCATCACATGGGACACCAGGAAGAGTTGTTGAACATTTTTGTGGTAGCTAATGGAGATCCTAAGAAACTAAATAGTTATGTCACTTTCGTCCCTAATCTGAAAACTAAACATGAAAAGATTCTCACAGTTTTAAAAAAAAAAGCTCCTCTTTTCATGCATATTTCACTTATTCTCGTCTTCTAGCTCTGGAATGACTAAAAACCAGCACCAGCTGTAAATTAAATCCACCTGTGTTATCTGATTATAGATGGTCCCCACAATCATGCAATAACTCATGATCCTCAAAAGTCACAAAAACAGGAATGTGTGTGTATGCGTGTGTAGGGGCTGTTGACAGATGCCATGATGAGGAAGAGGAGGATGGTCACACTTGGCTGAGTGGTACTCTTCTTTTATTCTCGCTCTCCTTCTATCAGGTTTCTTTGTCCCCGCCCCCACCGTGCACGTGTGTGTCGCGCTGCAGCATCTGTGGTTGTGTGTTCTTCTGCCCAGTCAGAGAGGGAGAGAGAAAGGTTGAGAGACATTAACTGACAGCAGGAAAGATTTGGTGTGTGTGTTGTGGTATTCGCCGCCGGTCATTCGGTCGCTCAGATGGACACACGACACATCTGACGGTGTGTGCATGTGTTTGGCTTTGTGTGTTTTTGGGTCTTCATTGATTTTTTTTTTTTTTTTTTTTTTTTTTTTCATCACATAGAAGAAACAGATTTTTTTTTCTTCTTCTGGTGCTGCAGCAAGAGAGAGAGAGAGAGAGAGAGAGAGAGAGAGAGGGAGAGAGAGAGAGAGAGAGAGAGAGAGCGACAAAGAGAGAGTTTCCGCTGCATTCCTGCTGCATCTCTTTATATTCCTCCGGAGC
>JBAFSZ010000017.1:28597163-28609796 GCA_036919955.1 Melanotaenia pygmaea
AAATTTCATTCACAATGGCCTTAAAAGGTCTTGAAAAGGTCTTAAATTTAACTTACTAAAACCTGCAAGAACCCTGATTGTAATTCTGAGCTGATCCATGAGTTAAATTTTTTTTTTTCTATTTCGTTCCTGGTTCTTTGTGCTTCCTTGTAAATTACTTATTTTCCATGATTTGTCGCATCAAATGTCCTCGCCCAGCAGGGTTTCTGATCTGATGGACCCCTCTGGTCCTCTGATGTGTGGCTCATTGACCTGATCAGTAATCTATCCGTGAGTCTGGTTCTAGTCTCTGCAGTCTGTGTTGTTTCCTCTCCGTGGACAGATTCTGGGTCAGCTCCCTGTCATCAGTCTGCTGCTGTAAATAAGAAATGTGTCACCAGATCTGAGTGAACACAAACAGGCTAGAATTATATATTTATGAGTAAAACAAAGCATCCTCTCAGTGAGGTTCTTCATCTGGCCGACGGACACATCCACTTCTGCAGTTCATTTCTCAGAAGGGTTTTCATACATATTTTTATCCAGTAGCCCCTGGGGATCCCACGACCACATAATTTAACTGGCAAAATAACCAGAATTTCCTGCATCTGTCTACAATAAGAAACTAGATAAATCTGGAGGAATTTAACTAAAATGTCAAATATGACAACTTTTCTTCCAGTAGGAATGCTGACATTTAAGATTGAATGGTTTAAACTGGATTGACCGGGATAGTATAATTATAATCCTAACTGTATGTAGTTTGTGTGTATAGCTGTTTTTATTTGTGTTTTTCCTTCAGACTTCCCATGTATATATTGCGTAAATTGAGTTTATTTTTTTGTTTTTCTCTACGTTTACTTTTTTCTTTTATCTGTTCTTTATTTATTTTAAGATTTCCATCTGTCTGTGTTGAGGAATGAGGAGTGATCAGAGATGAGTGTGATCATGTATGTGACCACTTCTCTACGGAGGCTAGAGGCAGACTAGGTTGGACACCCGGGCCATCAGTAGCAGTCCCCTAGCACGAACCGAAGCTCTCCCACCATGACGACCACCCCAGACCCACCCAGAGGGTGGCAGAGGAAAGAACCAGCCAGGGCTCCCCACAGCCACGGGACACAGCACAGGCCTCCGCCGGCCAAGATCGGCATAGGCCAGAGTGATGGGTTCAGGGCCCCAAGAGCCCAGAGCCACTGCTTCTCAGTAGGATCATTGGTTAAAGGAGGGTTTATGTGCAGCTGCAGCCTCAGGACCATCCTGATGGAGAGATTCCTTCTCTGTTTTAACATTCCACAGAAATTTATTAAGTTCACATTTAAAATGAACTTCATACAAAGCAGTGTGCTCTTGTTCCCTGCATGTCCTCCTAGTTTTAAAAACAGACATAAATCCTATCAGCTGAGTGTGGAGTGATGAGGAAGCTGACCTTCATCACATTAACTCCTGGTTGTCTCCTCTCCTTCTATGGTTCAGCAGCACAGACTGGAGGATTATCACCACCTGCTGTTTGTCATTTATTATTTAAAAAAATCACTGAAGGTCAAATTAGCATTTTCCTTATCAAATTATCAGCTCATAAGTTGTGGCATGTCTCCATGGAAACGAGTAAATAATTAATTCCTAAATGGATAATCTTGAGTCGAGTTGAAGCTGAAGGGGGAATAAGTTATTCATTTTAAATATTTTAATCCACATTTTGACAGATATTTTCTGACAGCCAGCTGTAGAGGCAATTCACTGTCCTGAGGCCAACCCGGCCAATCCGCACGCAGCTTCTGAACACATGGTGCCTGTCTGCACAAGGCAAACTGAAACTGGTGGAAATGCCTGCTCTTATCTCCATGGCAACGCTGCCTCCCCCTCCCGCTTCCTCCTCCTCATGTTTATGGATGTTTTCTCTCTGAAACGTCACCGCCTGCCTCCATCTTCCTCTGATGCTGTGGCCTCAAACATCTCTCCTCATCTTCCTCCTCAGCACCCTCCACAGAGAGGAGGGAGGAGGAGGAGAATCCATTTATCTTGACCTTCATTTCAGAATATCATGAAGAAAGCTGCAGCCATGAAACTAATCTAACTGCAGCTTTCTATTCTTGTGGGGACCTTCTTTCACCTCATGTGTTACATAATTTTAAATTGTTAATTTTCTAAATGTCCCTTATCATCCTGCAAAGGACAGGCATGTCCTCGTAGATTAGGACCATCCTCAAAAGGAATGAAAACCGGCTTGTAGTGGTTATTTCTCACTTCATCTATATCATTTCAGTTAAAATCCAGGTGGTTTGTACAGTTTAACAATGCACATTTTAAAGGTGAAAATCATGTTTGTCATATGAACACGTTCATGGTGTGTTTATTATACATCAGGCACCACACATGAGCATTCCCATGACAACATTTACATCTCAAATAAATCAAACGTGGAGTAACATCGGAGTCTTTTTAAGATTTAAAAGCATATAAAAATGTTAAACAGTAAGTAACTCCTGTCTTTGTCCTCCTGCAGTATTCATCAGCCGGCTGCTTGCTGACTCTCCACCACAGCGAGAAGCCCGACCACGAGGAGGTGTGCGAGTTCAGGCCGTACACCTGCCCGTGTCCTGGAGCTACCTGCAAATGGCACGGCTCGCTGGAGGCTGTCATGCCTCACCTGATGCATGCCCACAAGTCCATCACCACACTGCAGGTCAGAACCAGCACTTAGTCTGTGGCCGACAGGTGTGTTCGGCTGGTGGCCGATCCTTCATTCGTTAAGCAGAATTACTCAGTATTTTGCTTTAAAAATGTTGTGATACATAGGCCCAATCATTTAACCCCACACTTTGATTTTAAAGATATAAGGTTCATCAAGTGGGCCTAAATGAGCCCCATAGAGAAATGTGTGAAGTTGCATTTGCACCAGTATAATCTGAGGAACCCGGTTGGATTGTGCAGAGAATGCCAGGACACGACCTTTGGCTTGCTTTCACACTTTCCTCAAACGAGGCGCCTGAACAATGTCATGCAGGTACAACAGCTGCTCGTTAGGGGGCGGTACCGAAACAGCTACTGACCAAAAAGAAAGAAAGCAGGAGGTTCAGGACAGGTGCCAGAATATCCGATTTGACCCGTCCAACTTTCTTGGGACCCATTTGTTGGGATCATAATTTGACCTACCAACCAGTCAGTAAAAGAAAATGCAAAAAGAAAGCTTTGGTCATTTATTCTGAGATCCAGCAGAGTGGGACAGACTGGAGGTCTAGAAGTGATGTAACTCTTATGAAACACACAAGAGGTGGATTTACTTTATTTATTTATTCTGACACCATCTTTTTTTTAATTGTTGTCCCAATTTCCATCAAGACTGTCTCCATTTCCTGCAACTCCTTGTCCACCTGATTAATAGCGGTAGTGGTGTCCCTCTGCACCTGCAGGACTCCCTCTGAGGACACGGCTGCTGTGGTGCTGGGTGGAGTCTCTGGCCTCACCTTCTCCATCCACAGCTGCAGCACCGCCAACCCCGTTGGAACACACAGGAACTATAAAGAAAATATTATTTAACACTAAATAAACAGCTACCAATCTTAGATGTATCTGTACATATTTATTTTATACATTAAAACAAAAGACTACATTACCGGCATCATTACTGTCAGTTAAACAGATGCTTTTCTCTAAACCGATTTACTGTGGGCTGTAGCATCTTACCTAAGGCCCCAAATGGAAGGTGTTACTGTTCACCCCTGGGTGATTCGAACTTTGATCTCCCGCATGGCAGACGGATGCTCTACTCACTAAAATATCCAGCCGCATGTTCAGATGCCTCTGGCGTGTCTTCCCTTCTGACACTGATGACATCATCTGCCACTATTCTGCCTTTCTGACAATAGTAATGCCCACGCCGTGCCCACCAATTAAACATTTTTATGTTTGCCAACATGGTCCATCAGGATTTAGTTTCATATTCTGACAAAATCTGCTTCTTCCCTTTTCCCTCCCGAGCCATCATGGAAATGATGTGATGAATATGTATTATAGATGTTCACCTGACCATTTATAGCCACCATGTGGGCATGGCAAGGTGTTCCCTCATGTGCAACACTTTAGAGTTGATTCTGATTTATAAACAAACGGGCGTGAGACATGCGTGTGCACATTTTTATAAATCTGAACGTTTTTGTGTGTAGCATTTTCTTTTTTCCCCCGCTGACACCACCTGTAGTTTGCTTTGCTACGCACAGTTTTATAAATGAGGCACCAGAACACAAAGGTTTAGTGGACATGTTAGGGGGTAGAGATTCTTCAGTGGGAGTCTGAATTAATAACATGAATATGAGAAAGATTATTTTATATAATTTCTGAGAGTTAAACAGTCGACTCAACTCCGGTTTAAAAGCAGTGAGCATCTATAGACAGAGGATTGATAAACTATCAATCCACCGGCTCAATATCCACGGATACAGGTGGAAACAAAAGTATTCTCCAACTCATCCGGTTTTTATTTTCTTAATGCACATGTGAAACAAAGTCAGGAGATACTTAATTCTGGATGGATTTATTATAATGATCAGATGTGTTTGGACATGGAGTCAACACATCATACGCAGAGCAGAGCAAACTTCCAGCTCATGGAAGAAAATCTAATTAAATGGAAGCACTTGATTTCTGTTTCTGTTCTGAGCACAAATTAAAAAAAAAAAAAAAAAAAAAAAGAAAGATTCCGGTTTGTTGTCTATCATCACTCCCTAAAACCTCTCCTAGAAAATTCACACCTAATAGATTTAGGATGATTGGGGTTAGCATCATTATTCACGTTATGAGTCAAACGAACCAAACCTTTGTATCTTGTGTTTCCCTCCGCGCTTCCTACAAAAAGAGCAATACGACACAAGTCGTCCTTACTCTGTTTTTATATTGGATAGAAAGATATCCAAAATGAAGGGCTCCATCATGGTTGCCGTGGTTGTAGCTTGGTTGGTTAGGTTCTGCAGTTATTTATGAATCACGAGCCAAATCAACAAGGGTTCATTTATGAGCTGGACATAAAAAACAGATGTTTGAGATTCTGTCCTTTCTGTCTGCAGGGGGAGGACATTGTCTTCCTGGCGACGGACATCAACCTTCCAGGCGCCGTGGACTGGGTGATGATGCAGTCGTGCTTCAGCCACCACTTCATGCTGGTGCTGGAGAAGCAGGAGAAGTACGAAGGCCACCAGCAGTTCTTCGCTGTCGTCCTGCTCATCGGAACCCGGAAGCAGGCAGAAAACTTTGCCTACCGCCTGGAGCTCAACGGCAACCGACGCCGGCTCACCTGGGAGGCCACGCCGCGCTCCATCCATGACGGAGTGGCAGCCGCCATCATGAACAGTGACTGTCTGGTGTTTGACACCTCTATCGCACACTTGTTTGCAGACAACGGGAACCTCGGGATCAACGTCACCATCTCCATGTGCTGAGGAGCTGAACGCATCGGTTTCATGAGTTCAGGAGGAGCTCGGTTGACATTCTGTCTGGTTCTGTGGCGGCGGGGACGGTAAACGCCCTGCGGGGTCGAGCACACAGGTATCTGCGCTCCTGTGGGAGGACGTTGGCCCTGAGTTGATGGTTGATTTCTAGGTGGGACAGAACTGCTCGTCTCTTTGCACCTCAGAGCCTTCAATTGTCTGGGAAGTTTAACCTGCTGCCTGTCAGAACCGGTGATTAATATCACTGAGCGGAGCAGCGCCGTCAGGTCCAGTCGGACTTCCTGTAAGCCCGACGTTTGCTGCTTCCAGTCAGGACTGCAAAGTCTCTGTAAACCACGACTGTTCAACACCAAACCATCATTCAGGAAAAGATCGGACAGCTTTATATTCCACAGTCACGTCTCCTCAGACATTAAAACTTGAACATGAGTTCAAGAAGCTGTTTGAACCGTTGAGAATCTGTGTCTTTATTGATTATTGATGGATTATATTTGTTGTTTCATCTGCAAGGAAAAGGTGAAAAATACTGTTTTTTCCTGACCTGAGGTGGAAAATACCAAAGATATTCGTTTTCATGTCATGTGCAACAAAGCAAAGCATCAAGTTCTCATTTGGGAGAAGCTGCAAACAAAAGATAAATAGATATAAACATAAAAAAGGTTATTTCTCAACATATCCGCAGATAAATCTTTAATATCCATTACAGCTATTCATTCAGTAACATCTACTACTTACTGTATGGTTAAGAGGCATAAGGAACATTAATTTAACCCCTTATTATTATATTTATTATTAATATTTATTAATAGGACTTTTGTAAAGCCACAAAATCGTGTGGTTCAGAAGAAAAATTGATCTAAACCCCTTCACTGGCTGGGAAAGCCTCTGAATAAACCTCCAGGAGTAAAAGAACTGGACACAACAGGAAAATGGAAGAAAGCTCTTATTTACTTTAATCTCTGGAAATATCTGGAATATAATATCACATCAGGGAAGATGCAGATCATGTTAGCTTATTGTTTGGCAGCTCAGACCAGAAACAGCTGGTGAGTCGGGTCAACACCAATGTAACCCCGATTAAGCATAGTTTTTTTTTCTTACTTTTTAATGAACTTATTCTTATTGATATCTTCTAGATGCAATTAGAGTGTTCAATGAAAATCAAGGTCTACTCTTCCTAGAAAGGGTTGTCTATTCTATTCTATCAAACAGCCACCAGGGGCGACTCCTGTGGTTGAAAAAGTCAATCACATAAAATAGCTGTTCCTTAGTTTATTGATTAATTATATATAAGGGATATTTTTTTCATGAGTTTAGGTCCCAATTGCCAAAATAACTGATCGCTGTTGCTAGTTTTTGTTATTTCAGACTCAAAACCCTGGATGAGAAGGACAGAGGATGAATTAACCCGTCTAAGGAAATTGGGTTTCCATCTACATAATCTGGGACTTTTAGTTAGAACGACCTTTTCCCCCTTTACCGGAAATCTAGCAAACATAATGACTTGCATAGAATATAATGTAGAGGTTTAACATGCACTGCCACCTTGAGGTTTTCTTGACATGTTCTGGATGTGGCATAGATTATCCAGAAAGATCTCTGATGATTATAACTGGAAAATGAGTGAGTTTAAGTGAACGTACGTAATGGAATCTAGTGGAGTACTTACAGCTAGCTAGACTCGTTCTCTGTACCTGATAATGGCATTACAGTTTGAATAATTAAGTTTTTTGCTTCTAGACATTTTGATGGCATTTGTTTCAAGACTGTGATTAAGGGGTTAACTGTGATAATATACCCTCTGGAAGAATATCCTTTGGCCAGTCGTAGATGCAATAAAAAGAATAAATGTTTTTCTGTACATGTACATTTCTCATGAATTGCATTAGTCACAAAATCATTAGAAATAACTTTCTGAAATGTGAAACTGGATAAAAACAGATTCGTTTTTACAAGGAAAAGTAATTTTTGTTTTCAGCTTCTCTCGTGTGATGTTTTTATTTTCATGGTTATATGTGATAACTTATAGATTGTCTGATTAAATAATACTGAAAGAATCTTTAATAGGAAATAATCAGATTAAGTTTCCCATTTTTTAAGAAAAGTTTAAGTAAATGTTTAGAAAAATGAAGTTGAACTTAATGCTATGATGTGTCTCCAAATACGCAACTCTTCTGGTTCTTCAGGCAAGTCGGAGTCGTTTTAACGGAGCTGTTTGATGGGAACTTCTGTGGTCAACTAACAGCGACGTTATGATTGGGCCGTTTCATCTCGGCTTTGGACCATGTAGGAACGAGCCGACCTGTGGGACCCTGTTAATACTCAGACCTTTCTCATAAAAGCAGGAAATGGAGGAGTAGTCCTCACATCCCTCTTCTTGCAGCCTGTTCAGCCGCCAGCGCCTTACTTTTCTACCACTAACCTCCTCCTTTGTTCACACTCTTCCTGAAGGAGTTTTGGTGCTGATGTGCTTTTCCCTCTGAAATCTGTCAAATGCAGCTGAGATACCACGGAGACTGATTCATATTGTCCTGTTTGAAGCCACAGGGACACAACAGAGTCAAGTCACTGTAATGATTTAATTCTGGATAAACCAACGAACATTCCTTATTATAAAACCATAGAAGTAAAATACCTCTGACCACAATCATGTCTGTAACTGAAACCAAACTCCTCAGACCTCCTTGGTGTTTCCTTTACTCTTTTTATCCATTTAAACTCAACACAATCCACTTCTACCACAGTAATAAAAAATGTGCAGCAAACTAATGAAATAAAATGGTTTTGCTAAAAGATCCTCAGTTTGATTAAAAACCTATTCATTCATATACACTGGCACACACAACGTGAACATGCAACATCTGGATTCGGATCAAGATGAGCCCTCTTTTTCAAGGCTAGCTTTCTCATCCGCTACTGTCTGTCTGGGGGGGGGGGCAATGCCCTCTAAGTAGTAATTTCAATATTATGAAATGGCACTAAATATTCTCTCCGTTAAGTTTTATATTTCAGTGCTAGCTGTAATATAGAAGATATAAACTAGCATGCTAGTGACATGCTAACAATCTGCACTATGTTTGTTTTGTGCTAATGCTAACAGAGACACATCTGAACATAACATGAATGTGTTCATGTTCGTGGCCTCCTGAGCTTCTCATTCGTGAAGACGGCCCATTCTGTTAAACCTCCTGGTCCTCCTTCAGTTAAATCCAGTTCTAGCTCCTGTTTCTTTAAGGTTCAGAATATGCTTGTCTTTAATCACACGTTTATCGTGGCTGCCTCTTGTATTCTGCTTTTTGATGAGTCATCTGTGCACGCTCAGAAATGAACACTACTTTTTCACAAGCTGCAATTTGAGTGTAACCGCTAGGGGTCTGTAGGACTAGATGTCGATATAGTAAATGGTAAATGTACTTGTACTTATATAGCACATTTTTCAGTCAGCTTGACCACTCAAAGTGCTTTACACTACTTATCACATTTGCCCATTCACACACACTCATAGCCTGATAGGCACACTGGGAGGCAATGTGGGGTTAGGTGTCTTGCCCAAGGACAGCCTGGAGTTGATTCACCGACAACTGCTCTTCATCCTGAGCTACAGTCGTCCTGAATATCAGTGAAGATGAAGGAAAGTTTCCAAGAGAAAACAGGGCATGCTTGGTTTAGGGGCTTTACATATCATCTAGGCCAGTGGTTCCAAACCTGGGGTCCCTCAAAGACCACAGGGGGTCTGCGAGGCTTTGAACATTGACAGTCATTGTGGTTAATGTCCACAAACTATCCCTATTTAAAGGAAAAAAAGTAAGGATGTATGTTTATTTAACTTCGGCTTTATGGAAGGACGGGACTCAGGCTACATTATTAATGGTGAGAATCTGACTTTTGAAAGCATAAAACCAGCAAAGGCTCAGCACAGGGTGGGGCAGGGGGTCCATGGCTTTTTACTATATGCTTGAAGAGGTCCCTGAGGATAATAGGTTGGGAGCCATTGATCTACACTATAGTGATGGACAGATCGATCCAAATGTTGATACAAGCGTTGGTATCGGCATTGATTAGGGATGGGAACTGAAATGTTTACCATTTGAAACCCGGTTCCACTCACAAACCAGTTCCAATCACGCTCCCCTGGGTTTATCAATGTTCTCCATCGGTGCTGACAGGTGCAGTGTCTTGTTATGTTTTGATGAGGTTAAAATATTCCGAGTGTTATCACTACTGCTCTCTCTCTCTTTGTATATATATTTATAAATATATCCTGTAAAAAAACTACATTATAAATGGTGTGGTATCAAAACAAGTCAGAAACAGAGTTTTAAGACCAGAAAGTTGCGTATTGCTGCTTTAAAGATACACACCCGAGCTGTGGCTGATTCTCTCAGTGATGCGTGGCTTATCGACGGTTAATCCGGCATCCACCTTCATCCTACCTGTAACTGCAGCCTGTAAAAGATGGTGTGATCTTGATTCTTGTCTTATCTCTGTCTTTTCCTCTCTTCCTCTGATACCGTCTACTTGCAGTTCTTTGCTGAATCAGCCAGGGTGCGCGTTCAGAACAGCCAGTGTGTTTATATGGACTCGCCAGCATCGCTCTGCATAAGGTAAAACCAGCTGCAGCGTCAGGCGGCGTCCTGGAAGAGAAAGCTGTCGTTTCTCAGCCTTGGCTGCTGCGCAGAGACCGCTACAGAAATGCACATAACGAGTCCAGAACGCAGCGTTTTCTGGTCTGAGAGTTGTTCTACTTTACGTCCATGAAAGGGTTCAATTCTTTGTGTTGAAAAGTCTGGAAGGAGAGTTTGAAGGAAAAAGGATGAGTGTTGAATAGGATTAATATGTGCTGGAGTGGGAATTAAAACTACTAAATCTTTATAAGGAGTGTTAGTTTTATTCCAGATAAACAACAAATTTCTACATAAACATCATTTTCTGCAGTAAAATCAGTTTTACAACACTGAAGCTCAGGAGAGAATATTTTATTTTATTAAAAACGAATTTAAACAACATAAAATGTGCAGGATGTGTGTGTGTGTTCCACTTTGACTTGGTAAGAAGTCCAACATGTGTAGGTGTAATACCAGCAGCAGCCAGCAGGGGGCGGCTCACGTCCAGTGTTTTTAGGGTGGACAGTCTGTAGAGGACAAGCAAACACGCTCATACAGCAGAAGTCTGATTATTTATTATTATTTTCTTGTAAAGACGTAAAGATTTTATGTTGTTTAACTGTCCATAACGGACTCATCTGAATCTCTATCTTCTGCCATTGTCTCTGTCTGTCTCTCGTCTCCGGTTGTCTCTGTCTCCATCTCTTCTTCTCTCATTGTCTCTGTCTCTTTCTGTCTCTCTTCTTCTGTTGTCTTTGTCTGTCTCTTTTCTATCTCTGTCCCTCTCTGCGTCTCTTCTTCTGTCATCTCTGTCCACGTCCCACCTTCTGTCGTCCCTTCGGTCCGTTTCTCTTCTTCTATAGCTGTCCATCTCACGGTTTCTTCTCTTGTCTTCGTTCCTCTCCCTGTCTGTCCATCTCCGCCTGTCCTCGTCCTCCTGGTGTCTCTCCGTCTCCCTCGCTCTTTGTCCGTTTTGGTTGTATTTGTCATAGGCGGCGTCCTCCTTCTCCTCTTTGACTCTGATGGCTGCAGGAGGAGGAAGAGGAGGAGGAAGAGGAGGAGGAAGAGGAGAGGAAGATGACGATGCCCGGCTCCTCTTCTTATTCTTCTCCTTTTTCTCTTTCTTCTTTTTCCTCTTCTCTATCTTGTCTGAGACAGAGAAAAAGAGGAGTTTTAAGCCTGGTCTGGTGTCGGGTGGACTTAAGACAACAGGAAATGAGCTCACCTTTCTTGGGCTTCTTCGCAGGTACGGCGTACTGCTCGTCTTCCTCTGAGGAAGAGGAGGGAGGGGCATCAGGGTCTTTGGGTGCACATCCCTGCTCCCTCAGACTTTTGGTCACATCATCAATATCTTCATTGTCTTTGGGAGGACGGTAGTTTTTAACGTGATCAACCCGAATGGTTCGACCTTTAATCTGCCACAAAGACAATAATTTTAAATTATTTTAGCAATTTCTTTTAATTAAAAGTAAAAGTCCTTTATCTGTCCAACTTTTCTTCATCTTAAATACTGATAAACTTAATGTTTCTGGACTAAAACATCTTTACACTTCCTGTTTTGTCCTGCAGGGGGCAGAGTTACCTTGATGCCGTTGAAGTTGTCCACAGCCAGGATGGTGCTCCTCTGGTCCTCGTAGCACATGAAGCAGAAACCTTTAGACTTCCCTGTCTTCTTATCGCGTACCAGGTTGATGTTGACAACCTCTCCATACCTGACACGTTAGTTCAGGAAGAAAAAGGGAAAATAATTTAAAACTTATATAAAACCTCAGTTACAGAAAAGTTAGGATGCTCAATAAAATCTGAATAAAACCAGAAGTCAAAGATTTTCAAATCTCATCAACTCATATTTTATCCCCAGTAGAAGATAAACATCATATCAGATGATGAAACTGAGACATTTCACCATGATGGAAAACATGAGCTGATAGTGAATGTGATGCAGCAACATGTCTGAAAAAAGTTGGAAAAGGAGCAACAAAAGGCTGGAAAAGTAACTGGTACAAACCAGAAACACCTGGAGGAGCATTTGACAACTAATCAAGTTACCTGGCAACAGGTCAGTAGCATGACTGGTATAAAAGGAGCATTTCAGAGAGGCAGAGTCTCTCAAATGGAAAGATGGACAGAGGTTCATCAATCTGAGACTAACTGGAGCTAAAGATTGTAAAACAGTTACAGAAAAATGTCCCTCAGACTTTGGAAATACACCATCTACAGTGTATAAAATCATCTATAGATTCAGGAGGAAAAGGGTTAGAATCAGGAGGAATCTCTGTATGCCTCTCCTAAAACTCCAGCAACTGGTCTTCTCACTTCCCAGACATTTCCAGACATGTTAGAAGAAGAAGATGCTACACCATGCTAAACATCACTCTGGAACTACTTTTTACACGATGCTGAACATCACCCTGGAACTACTTTTTACACCATGCGAAATATCACTCTGGAACTACTTTTTACACCATGCTGAACACCACCCTGGAACTATTTTTTACACCATGCTGAACATCACCCTGGAACTACTTTTTACATCATGCTGAACACCACCCTGGAACTACTTTTTACACCATGCTGAACATCACCCTGGAACTACTTTTTACACC
>JBAFSZ010000017.1:28632503-28643485 GCA_036919955.1 Melanotaenia pygmaea
CACCCTGGAACTACTTTTTACACCACGCTGAACATCACCCTGGAACTACTTTTTACACCACGCTGAACATCACCCTGGAACTACTTTTTACACCATGCTGAACATCACCCTGGAACTACTTTTTACACCATTTGGAAATCATTGAATTCTGGTTTTATTTACAATTTAATTCCCAAATTTTAGGGATTTGGGATTGTATTCGCAGAAAACGACATTAGAAACGTCCATATTTTATGTTTTGTTGTCTGATTTTAACAAAATGCCCAAAGCTCTCTGACTTCCTCTCAGAGTTTTGTTAAAGCTAAATTGCTGGACCCATGAAACGTGGACAGAACAGAGGCGGAAGTCCGTCTGTCTCCGACATCCTGTTGCTCTTATTCGCACTCATGGACAGTCATCATATTAAGTGCCATTCAAAATAAATTTGTGGCGAGAGTGAAGTGGGCTATAAAGCCCTTCAACAGCGATCGTGCAGCCATGCAGGCTTCCTGACTGCACTCCCCTGAAGTGCACCACCTGTTTGGTGACCACGTCCCTCCACTCACAGCGTGGACAGAAAGCTCTTATCTCAGGGCACTGTAATGATGAACATGTGAGGGAAGAAAACTATCTGAAAGCAGAATTTCTGAACTGTTCTTGTATGTTTCTGTCACATCCTTTGGGTTTTTGCACAAGAAGTTATCAGACACTCTTGCTCTGCTTACTAGTGATGGGATGTTCGTCTCTTTTCAGAGAGCCGGCTTTTTTGGCTCGGCTCCCAAAGAAGATCTGGTTCTTTTGGCTCCCAAACAGCTCTTAGAGACAAAATAAGTGGCATTGACACCTAGTGTTTCAAATCAGAACTGCAGTCGAGAGAGAAAAACACGAAGAGCGTTCTTCCCCTTCGGAGAGTTTCACGCAGGTTGCCGGTTTGTGAGAGGACGGTTCTTTTATGCAGTCTATGAAGGACGGAGAACATAGCGCCAGCAAACATCATGATGAGGAGCGAAGATGATTCACACACACAGTAAGTTGCTATGCTTTTCAATGCTAGCGCTAATTTCATGCCCTAACTTACATTAGCATAAAACAGAGTGTAAACAAAGCTACATTAATCAACAAATGCCACACAACAGCAGTTTTTACTTAGTCTCACCTAATAAATTAATTTGATAGTAATTTGATAAGTTTATAAGGACAAACAAACTTTTCACTTGGCCCAAACATCATTACATTTGTAGTTGTAAACTATCAGGCCACCAGTTTACTCCACTAAAACATCCATACAGTCACACAATTAATTTAATGAGTGCTGAGAAATAAATTTGACTAAATTCTTTGTAAATCAAGATAAACTTTACGGTTAATTTAAGCAAAATTCCGGTGCTTACCTGTTGAGGAGAAACTTTGCCAGATAAGACTTCTCCACCTTTCAAAAGATTATCCAATATTGATCCTTGTTTTATTCCATTTTTGGTCGTGTGCTTTTTTTAGCAGGATGCCGAGGCTTTTTAGGTTTTTCTGAAACTATTTCTGGTCGCTTCTTTTTCTAGCTTCATTACCTGCACGCTGCTGCTGTTTTTCCAGCATAAAATACCAAACACTGCCTTGTTGTTGTTAGGCAACCGTGCGGAGTTACATATGATTGGTTAAGGAACCAGGAAGTTGGAAAGAGCAACACGGTGCACCAAAGTTATTCTGGCACGGAACTCTTATTTTGAAGTATAAAAACTTGACAAAGTCATTGTTGATGTAGGAGACAGATTATTTATAGGGAAGCTTCCTTTTATCCCTCACAGCAAATGAGAACATTTTAAATTATTTTAAGGAAAAAATCCCAATTATTCAGCCTTTAATATTTCAACAAAAATCTTATATTGCAGAACAAAAAACAGAAAACACATCCACAAAACAACAAGAACCAAACTTAAGAAAGAAGCATTAATGTCCTCAGTGCAGGTTGGCATTCAGAAAAATAAGGTGCCTCATCTTGAATGGCTGATTTGTTTTTTTTTTTTTTCCCCTCTGTGAGTAGGGTTTGATGACATGAAGCACTAACTGTCTCACTCACATTGTATGATCCTATATCCCCACATGTGATTGGTCGCCTGTTCGTCCGGGCCAATCCAAACAAAGCAGTGCCATGGGCAGCGCTGGGGCTGAGCCGGCTCTCACTCGATGGGAGCCGGCTCTTCTGATTCACTACCAAGCATTGCCTTCCAGAGCCGACTCTTTTGCGCCTGGCACATCACTACTGCTCGTTTATCTCTAGCCTCACTAACTAGTGTTTTTTTTTCACATCAAGCTAACAAACATGCTGCACTCTGTCAGATAAAGCAGGAAATGAAAGAAAAGGCAGATCTAACCAGAGTAGAAGCTGCAGCCCGAATGTTTAAGAAATGTTTTTACTCATTAATTTGGCTCAGATGCTGTAAAAAAACACACACACCAAAAAGTGCATTTCCATGTTAACCCCTTTAAATGGCAGTTTGATTAATGTCACTGTTGTTCTCACTTTATAGGCAAAAAAGCCCCATCAAGTCACATTAAACCACTTTTTTTTCTTTCTAATAGCTGTTACAAAAAATTCTATGATGTTATGGGTTCTCCTTTAAACATAAAGAAGCTGGCCTTCTTATGGAGCGACTCCCCATTGGCCGGTTTTAACAAGTAGAGTTGGGCCAATACTGATACTAGTATTGGAAATACTGAGCTAAAGTAAAGGGATCCGTATCTGTGAGTATTTCTGCCTAAACACCATCCGATACCACGGAAACGGATTCAAAATTCTTTGTTTCCTGCTAAACCAACCACACAGTCACAGGAAGTCTATAGTAAATATAATTTATTTAAATAATACATTTAATACACCTCTTAATAAAAATAACAGGGGTATCGGATGGGTACTCGGTATCAGCAGATACCTTAACTCCACGTATCGGAACATCTCTATTGACGAGCTGCTGCTGCTACTACGCAGCTTTATAAATGCAACATTGCTGGATTCATTAAAATCAGGAAAGTTAAGTGCAACGTTTGAAATATAAATCTGTTTTACAAGTACAAAATATTTGTTCCATATTTTATTTCCAAAAACGGTCAGGTTTCTGTATTCCCAAACCAACTGGACAAAGGTTTATAGACTCGAATTTTCAGACTTACAGAATTATTCCTTGTGGATGTGATTTGTACCTGTACTTATTACAGCTTCAAATATGGAGTTACAGGTTATTAAACTTTTGTCCCTATTGTAGCTCCATATATTCTGCAGCATTCAGGTGTGTTAAGAATAAGAAAACTTTTATCAGTCCCTCAGTGGGGAAACTGCTTTGTTGCAACAGTACAGTGCAGTAAGCAGAAGCACACAGGTGATGTCAAACAAGAACACACACACTTTACAAATAATATGTACAGACTATGGCCTGACAGGTTGAGTATGTACAGTATATAAACATGTACATAAACATGTAAAGACAGTTTCCATGTGTTCATTGTAAAGTGTGCTCAGCAGCAGGAGGAAAGGTCTGCGGTATCTCTCCTTCACACAGCGAGGATGGATCAGTCTGTGTTAGCATGTCAAGGAGGAAATACATCAGCATTGATCTTATAGAAAGAACTGTTACTGCCCATCCATCTGGGAAAGTTATAAGATCAAATTTTACATTTTTATTGGTGTGTTTTTTTTAGTGCAACCAAATTCCCAGATTTTATTCAGGATCAATAAAGCATTTGTTTATATATCTATGTGGAGTCGATCATTCTACACAGAGAAAGATTATTCACAAGGAAAAAACATTATCTTCCAGGACTGGACCCCTCAACCCCAGAGCTACATCTCAGACTCCCCAGGCTTCAGTTAGCATGTTAGAGGTCATGACAATCCAGCTAGAAAAAGATTAAACCAGTATGATTTGTTGGGAAGGGTTTCAGGAGACCGGGTGGTGCGATCCACTGCGCCCCTCTTCATCAAAGAAGAATAAGATAAATCTGTCTTTTTAACCCGTCGTGTTGTCATGTTGGGGACTCTGAGTTGCGCAATCTGCAGTCGCTGTAAAACACCCACATCTTTCTTTATATGTTTCTGAGGACCCCTGTTGACAGATTTATTTTCGCGTCACCTCGTCCTATATTAAACAAAATTTAGCTGAAACTCTAACACCGAGCGTTAACCCTTGCAAATAGTTTCAAAACATCGAAAACAGTTTGAAATGCCCCCTCTATCGTGGTTAAAAACTGCAGCAGGTCCTCACAAAGCTAGCAACCCGCGCGCACACTCAGGCAGAGAGGGAGAGATCTTGCCTTTGCGGAAGCCAGAGGAGCCGAGGCGGCGCTAAATTAAATTAGCATACTAACTAGTTATCAGTGCGCCGATGTGGATGGACGGGTGAGCGGAGCTGCCTGAACAAAAACTGCTTCTATTTTTTTAAAGCCAAGACACCACCGAGTCCGGCCTCATTTTGTTGGGATCTTCTTGCCATCCGCCTGCCGAGGAGATGGGGGACAAGGCGGGCACCAGGTAGGACGGTTAGCGGCTAACAGCTAGTTAGCATTGGTTCTAACGCACTTTGCTAACGTTAGCAACGGCGGTGATGGGCCGGGCGGGGGAGGCTTTCCCAGGCTGTGCTGCAGAGATTTGCTCACTTTGCGAGGGGGGTAGCGCGAACCAGACATAAACGAACACCTACATGCCCGGTTCACGCTTATACTACCCCTCAGGACAATGACCTCGTTTGCTGTAGGCGAAGTTAGCAGAGCAGGGTGGGGTTAGCTAACCGCGGAACGATTCCAGCGGACAATACGGAGCTCCAGCCTCCGCTTTAAAATCTGTCAAATATCAGTGAACTACTAACTAAACATTCACATGAAAAATAAGCGCCTCATATAATTACACACTGGCTATTTAAACCGGGCGTCTCGCCCTCGTTCACACTAGGCTTCAGTGTTGTGAGAAGGAATTCCCACGGTGCTTTTCCAACAAAACACGACTGGAACATGAACGTTAGTGGGCGGCATCGACACATGGAACCCCGTAATCAACGGTTGGGTTTAACGGGGGTTTAACCCACCTAAAGTCCGATTTCTCGTTGAGCACCAACGGAAGGTCTGCAGTTAAAACGTTTCCGCTATTTAGGTTTGTCAGCTTCCAGAAAGATGCTAATTCCTGTTATGTGGCTTCTGCGGGGTCGTGGTAATTATCTTTACATGTATATTTGAAGATTTCTACCAATGCATTTCACGATATTGAAGCATTGTTTGGAAAATGAGCAGGTGAACAGAGGAAACGCTTCTTGTTTGGTTTGTTTTCGAGACACTGCATACATTGAGAGGTTTCATGGAGGCTTCGGATGTCCCCTTTTTGTGTTTACGTGCCGTGTGTGTGCTGTTCTGCTGTGAGTTTGCTCTGATGGTCTGAGGATTACACAAGAGGCTTTCAGCCTGAGTTTAAATGACTGAAAATTGCATTAAAGCAATGCGTTCTTTAAAAATGTGCTCAGACATGGCTCATCTTTGTTTGGCCTTTTTAAGGAAATCAATCTTAAACAAGTGCCATTAACAATAAAACAGCTGAAAATGAGAGAGAAGATGGCCCAAATATTATTTAAAACTTTTGCTTCAGATCATTTAAATACATCTGGCGCATTTGAAACTATTTTATGTATAAATAATGATAAATTTATCTCAGCTGATTCTTTAAACCAAATCTTAAAACGCATCTTGTGTTGCCTTGGTTGTTTGACCCTGCTTAACACCTGGAACGACCGTGGTTAGCCGTCACCTTGAAGAAAGACATGGTTGGAAGAAAATCTTGAATGGTCTTTATGAGATGGCTCCAAGCTGCTTTCTCATAGGAAGTGGTGGACCCTTCACTTGACATCTTTTAATTTGGAGAAATCTGAAAACTCAGATCACCAGACTAATCAATGAGTTCCCAACAGACTGTCAGATTTCTTCCTACTCTGCTCTAGAAGTAGACCAGGAAGAAGCCACAGAAGTGGGTTCAGCTTCTGATTGAGCCTAAACTCTGCAAACTACCTCCTGCATATGTTTGCTGCAGCGTTTAATAGTGACAGTAGGAGCGTTTTCTGGTGAAAATGTAATGAAAACCAAAGTTTTGAGGCTAAACAGCATCAGTGGTGGAAGCTCTGTTCCCATCATGCCTGGTGCAGACTGTTATTTGGGTTTAGCTTTGGTCATGCTTGTAGATTTCCTCTTCTCTGATGGGACTCAGAGGATCATCAGATGGTCCAGAACTCATCGCAGAGGTCCGGCTTTTCCATATGTTTGCAAAAAAATGAATTTGACCCTGAATTGTTGAGACAACGGTGGCTGGTCGGAACAGTTGAGATTAGGTTTGATGGCTGGCGATAAGATAGCTTTGTAATTCCAGTGGGGAAATATTTGCAGCACCGACAAGTCAACGCACATGCAAATAAAGACAAATGAAGAGGAAGTAAGTTTAACATAAACCAGAAAAAAGCTCTTCAGTTGTTTGAGTGGAGATGTGTGAAGTCCAGTCAGAGCATCATGACGATGAACCGAGAGTCAAGAACAGAAACAGCTCAGATTCTCTGATGCTGCAGATAAAAAAAAAAAAAAAAACAATAAAAAAATCTACTTGAAACGTCTGATTCCACTGAGCAAAATTCACCTTTTCATTTGACTTTTTGGAGGGTGAGGAACTGGACCCAGCAGGTTTTGGTGGAAGATGATGAGTCAGAAACTCTTTATCCCTGACTGCGGATGCTCTGTAGCTGCTGCTTCTGGACCACCTGAACTGACTTCCACGTTCTGGGGGACGGCTCATCGGGGACCATGTATCCAGACCCGTGAGCGAGTCTGGTGGTGCGCCAGAGCCAGCTGAGGAGGTGTATCTCACCTGCACTTTGACCGGATCGCTGCAGCCATACTGCTGAACTCTGCCACAGTTAAAATGATGATTAGAACTTTAAAGTGCTGACTCTCGGCTTCAGGCTGCTGTTCAGCAGCTATTTTTAGAGTAACCAGCATCTGTTTGATTTTTCTGTGACTGAATGCTGGATTGAAATCTCTTATCAGGAGTCTGACATTCCTGGTGTGAACAGTTAGCCGTTCCAGCTCCTGCCTCAGCTTCCTGCCCAGCTCCTTCCTGTTAGGAAACTGGTGGCAGCAGGGAGGAGAAGGTCCGTCACGCAAACGCTGACGGCCGTATTTGCAGCGGCAGCGATGGAGGGACTGCTGTTAATCTGAGGAGTTGGTGTTTTCTCATCAGCAGGAACACTGGAAAGTTTGAGTTTATCTGAAGTCTGTTTCCACTGCAGGAGCTCACCTCTGGCACCCTGAGATGCCTTTTAGCTCCTCTTTAGCTTCCTGTTTTGCGTTTAGAAAAAGATTAACTGTATTTTTATTGGCTGTATTAGTTAATAAACTTTAAGTTCTTAAAACATTTGCTTGATGAACTCAACGTTTATTGAATTTATAAGTAGAAAACAGATTTTCAGCCTCAGTCATGTTTGAACACGTTCATGTGTTAACCCTTGAAGCTCCAAACAGTGTTTTACATTTCTTTTGCTTTGCCTGTTTATTTTAATCATATAAATACAATTTAAATTTTTTTTATTTTATTTTATAAACATTTTTAGGTTGTCTTTTTAATCAATTTTTGCCTTTGCCCACTACATCTCTCTTTATGGCAGCTTTCATTAGAACTATATGTATGAAGCGATTATGCTAATTAGGACAGCCTATAGCAGAGCATCAGTCCCTGGAGCTGTTTATTTCCAGGGACTACATGGTACAGTCATAACATGCCCTAAGTGGGATGATGGGGACAAAGTTGTCGTTCTGCTTCGACTACAAAGTAAATATCAAATCATCAAATTTAATTTGATTTGACAAGTTGGTTGTTTACTTGTTTTCTATTAGTGCGACCAGTAAGATGTTTTTTTTATGTCATGTCAACTGGTGCACAAAAAATGTGAACTGTAAACATTGTAATTTCTGAATTTGTTGTTCAAGTATTTATCACTAATACAGTGAAATTAGAGGACATGTTTTTGCTCTGCAAGGCAATTTCAGTTTTTCAATTTTCTGCTTGTGTTCTTAAAAATTTAAGTCAGGGGCCACTGTGCTCCTCTTAATAAAAGTTAGTCCGGAGCCCTGTATCCTCCAGCTCAGCTGCTTAGTGGCACCATCGGGCATCAGAAACGTCTTCTTGGCTTCATTCCAGCCATACAGGAGCATTATTTTTCTTCTTTTCACACACACATTGAACTTTCTGCTCACTGGTTGCTCTTTGGCTGCTCCTGATTGGACGTTACCGTCAATCTAAGCTTTCTGATTGGTGGAAAGTCTGACAGGAAGTGGCTTCATCAACCTCTCTCAATCATTGATCCATGAATATCTTACTATTAATAATGAATTATTCCATTATTGGCTTAGAATAAAATGTAAAAGCCACATTGACAATGTTATAATACATAAATAAAAATACATTTCTCAGCAATACAAGTTTCTTTTGTTTTGTGCTCATCAAAACTAGATATAGTGGATGGCAGAGTTGTCATTTATCAGGGATTCGTGCTATGCTCCATGTTTTTCCAGTAGCGATGGTTGCAAGGGCCTATTTCACAACTACAGTTGCAAAAATGATATAAAATGTTTTTTTGCTTGTATTTTCTTTTACATGTAAAATTTATGATGAAACTGCACAGAAATGGGAGAAAAATCTTAATCTTATGTAAGGACTGACGTTGAAGATGTAAACAGCAGCTGATGATGTACTAATACATAAATCTACATTTCTTAAAACATGTTGTAATAGAAGACTTTAGGATAGGCTGGGCGATTAATCGATAAAATAGATCAATCGAATTTTCCATTTCTGGAGATTTATTTTTATGATAATCGGGAATTTTTCCATAGTTCGTTAGCAGCAGACTTCGCTGAAACTCTGCAGCGTTCTCTCCTGGACAGGATTAGCTGCTGATTGTGTAAAGAAGATTTTCAGTAGGGAATAATCTGCCACCAGTCAAACTGGAAGGACCTGAACCTGATGAAATTGTTATTATTAATAACTGAGTTGGTCAGAGGAAATTTTGTCTGTCTGAGACGGATCAATAATGAAACCGTAACAGGTGTTTCTGCTGTGATATGAACTTCAGGATCATGTGACCAGGAAGCAGCTAATAGATTCATGTTGGATTCCTGATTGGCTCATCAGACTCCGGTTTATTTGGACGTGGCTGTTTTCCGCACTTCTTCTTTTCTTCTGTTTTTCCAAATGGTGGTGATGTGTTTTAGGGTTGATGATGGGAGAGAAAAGTAGAGGGGTGTTCGTGGGCGACGGTGAGCTGCAGAGGAAGTGTGGAGGAGAAGCTGTCCAGTCATCATGAGGAAGTTCACCCCTGTGAACAGGAAGTGAGCGTCACAGTGTGACACTCGCTTTTTATTAAACTGAAATGTTGGGGTTTTTACTTCGGCTTGCCGTCTGTTTTGGATGATTTTCTTCCTGCTGCTACTTTACTTCCTGCTTTGGTTTGTCAGTATGTTTTTTCCAGGTGAATATGAACCTTTCCAAACTTTTCCAGGTTTCTTGTGATTCCACTTCAGTCTGATCCCATTTAATCGGTCCCAGATCAGATCTTTTCCGGCTTTGTAAGGTCTGACCTTTCCGTGCTTGAATCAAACCTATAGATTTAGTTTCTCTGAAACTTCAAGAGTCTCTGGGTGTAAAATGGAAATTCAAATGTCAAACTGGGACCGTAAACCCTCTAGATCTTACAGCTAATGGCATGGATTCTTGCAAAAACTCGGAATAAAATTAGTCATTCTTTTTAAAACACCCTTTTTTTCCTCTTCTGTTGCCTTTGGTGACCTTTGTGGCCAAAAATGTCCATCCATAAAGAAACTGCTTGAAAATAATAATAATACACTTTTTCATTGCTGTAATTTGTTGACTCTATAAGCTGCATCAGAGTAATAAGTCATATCCGTCCATGCTCTATTGTGTCCTTTGTATCCTACTTAAAATTTTTCCATTTGAGCTCCAGTAAAAACAAAGTGGTCTTGGGAGGATCAGGCTCTGAAATGAGCGTCAGACTGGTGAGGTTTGTGTTTAGTGAATTTCTGAATTGGTTTTCAATCTTCCGTTGTACTGAATTCATGTTCATGTGATTTTAGGAGTTCCTTAACAGGTTTGTTTAAGTCTGATTATAATCTGTGTCTTAATGAGTTACTTATTGTTACGGTGGATTCATCCATTATGAAGGAAAGCAGGCCTTTCGGGACAGCTGTGGTAATAACTTTCACTTATTACTTTTCTGCCTGTAAATTCTTGGTGCATTTCTGGCTTTTTACATTCATGTAGCTGCCATAGCTTTGTTTCTGGAAGGATGCTCCATTTTCATGAATTCAATTAGATGCAAAAAAATTACAATAGCCAATTAATTTAGTTCTGAAAGCGTGAGGGTTAATTTGTTTTTAAACCAGCCGTCCGTAAATGGATCGTCTTACCGGTGAGAAATCCACCGAGGTTTGGTTTACCAGCGAGAGCTCAGAGTTTAAAGAGGAGAGAGGGCTAAATCTGTAGCAGAAGTCCTCTTCTTACGTTTAGTTTGTCTCCGATGCAAACCTTCACTGCTCATCCCCATCACACTGCTGTCATCGCGTGCAGCGATTTCCTGCACTAAATAAATAGTGTAAATAGGATGTCCGTTTCAAATGTTGTCATACGTCGCCGTGCTCAAACTTCCATGTGAGTTTTTCGTTGCCATGGGTGTTAAGTCCATTCCTCCACTAGGGGGCAGTGCTGAGTTCAGACATCACTCTGCGAGCCGACGTCAGTTTCAGACACCATTTGGTGGCAGTGATGCATCGCTATAGCGTTGTTTCCATCCGCCCAACACACCCTAAACCAGGGCTTCTCAATTTGGTCCTACGAGGGCCGCTATCCAGCAGGTTTTCCATGTATCCCTGCACCAACACACCTGAGTCAAATTAGGTGGCTCTAACAGCCAATCAGGTTC